>VYZR01084835.1:0-62738 GCA_013400675.1 Oxylabes madagascariensis
GGGACGGGGACGGGACAGGGATGCGCCGCGCTCGCCCACAGCCTGCGCCGCCCGCCGCCTCCCGGCGGCTCATTTATCCGGAGAGGGTGGGAGGGAGCCGGGGAGCGCCCTCCCCTTCCCCCGGCCCCCCAGCTCTGTCCCGGCCGCGCGTTCTCGGGCGCTTCCCAGGCACGGAGCGCGTTCGGCGCCGCCCGCCCGCCCTCTCCCTCCTGAGGCGTCGGGGCAGGCCCCGCTCACGGCCGGCGGGAGAGGGGTGTCCCCACACACCTCCCTGTGGGCTCTGGCTGCCCTCTGCTCCTTCTCTCGCTGCTGTCCGAGTTTTCCCTCAGTTAGGTTCCATTCTCCCCTGCGAGATTTTTGTCCCCCTTCGATCTCTGCACTCTCCAAGGCTGGGCGAGGGGCCTCGCCACATTCAACACGCCATCACAGGGGCACAGCTTGCCCCTCATTGCCTCATTCCCTCACTGCTCTCCCAAGTTTTCCTGCACTCAGAGCTGATTTCCCCCTCAGTTCTGAGTTTCATTGTCCTTTCACCCCCATACCCCCAAAGTAAGCCTTTCCCCTCAGTGTCGTGGCTTGTGGGCATGAGGGAAGAGACCTTCCTCTCAAGAGCCATCGTCCCTCTTCGCTTTGAGGTGGCAAAGGGCAGCTTCACCAAGGCAGCAGGCCAGCATGGCAGTCTTGGCTACCAAGGTGCACAAACCCGCCATATCCCCTCATGGCAGCCCTCACACCTCCTGCTCCCTCACGCCTCTTTCTTTGGCTCCACAGCTTCTGGTCCACAACAAGGAGTCAGCCTCCCTTATCCCAGCCAACGTGTGGTCAAGGCCACCATAAACACCATGGAAGGGCATCCCAAATCACGGTACAGCCTCTAGCCAGGAGCAGCAGCCCGTGCCAGAGGTTCTGCCAGCACAGAGGAGAATGGAGAGTCCATATTAACCCTCAGGGTTCGGAGAAGCAGCAGTGGTTAAACAGGTCAGGCTGGCTGAAGCCAATATGGTCATTTGTTGCACAATAACCGGTTGAGGCTAATGTTACCTTGTCCACAGACCTGGTTGTGTTTTTCTCATCATGTTTTCTCTCTGTATAGAGTCTAGACTGTGAGAAATCTGGGGCAAGCCCACTCATATGGCTCAGCGGAGCTTTATTCATGGCAATAGGTTTCCATGGGAGGTTGTTGAAATCCAACTGGCCTTCTCTTGGTCTGAGTTTTTGGCCCAGCACCCAGAGGAGACTGTGTCTGTTTGTGCTACAAAATGGACAAACACAATGCTTGTTGTGGCAACCAATGGAAATGTGAGGGGTCTGATACTGTACCTAGTGATAGAGGCTTCACACCCAAAGCATGAAGATGGTGCAAAGTCCTTGCAAGTTGGGTTGAACCTAAAAGTGCCCCCAATGCATCCTCCTGAGGGAGTAGATCCCTCAGGATCCAGGTGAAGCTGGATTTGTTTAGGTGTGTTCTTGCTCAAGTCAAAAGGAAACACTAAGGATGCCCAAATCCACCTTTGACTGAAACGAGGGGCCCTCCTCAGAGTGACTGAAGCGATTTGTATGCACTGAGCTGTGCAGAGGAATGTCACTGATTTGTAAATGTCAAACAGGCACCGAGCAGCCCACACACGAACCTCAGTGAATTCTTACCTCTGACCCGCTCGTTGGCTCCAGCAGCTGCACAGGCGGATTTAGAGCCCCTTACTGTAAGGGCTCTCATGTCTCACACAGGCTACGGCTGATCTGAAAATGTCAAAGGGGACTGAAGGTCAAAATTTCCATAAATTAGTCCCTGGCTTGCTACCTATCACGTAATAGGATTCTCTGGCCAGTTAACGCTGTGAAGTCAGGCATTCAGCCCAGCAGTTCCCTCGCAGCCCAGTTCCCCTGCCCCTCTCCTGAACTGTCTCAAGACCATGTGTGCAAGGGGAAGGAGTGTCTTCAGAGCTGCTTTCCTCCTCGGAGAGAAAAGGAGCAGGACAAAGAGACACTGGGCAGGGGTGAGTGCACTGTCCTTTCGTCCTAGAAAGCCCTGGTTTAGCTTGGGGAGCAGTCGAGGGGAGACTGGTTTTTCTGTTTCTTGTTTTGAGAAAACTGCAATCCAATCTTTCCCAAACCTAAACAATGTATGTTTCTAAAGGTAGATTTCAGTACAACATGTGTTCAACTCAGAAGTGGTTGTTACGGTTTAGGAGTTGCTGAGCTCCAAACAGACACTGCTGAGCATCCCCCAGCACTGGTAGGGATGTTGACTTCACTTATGAGTGGCAAAACTGCTGCTGGCTCTGCAGGGCACATGTGCACACACCTAATGTTGACATTGTTATTATGGTTGTTGTTGTTCTGCAGCATGTGTGTGTGCTGTGGTGGTATTGTTGTTGTTATGGTTATGATTAGTAAATTGTTTAAAGTTAGTAGTGGGTTGCTCACCCAAGTTGGAGCTCTCTTGTGTAAAGCACAGGGCAGGCAGGTGGTAAGAAATGCTCCTGTCCTGATGGTTGTGATAGAAATGGCTCAGACTTTGGTCAGAGCCCTCCTGGAGTCACAGTATCTCGCTCTTGGCCAGTGAAAATCAGCCTGAATGGAAACTGAGTGAAGGATTCAGTGTGCAAACACAGGTGTATAAATGGTGTGGTAGAATTAGGCCTGTTGAAACAGGATTTAAATATTGCACAGTGCCCTATCAAAAGAGAAAAGGAGAAAAACAACAAATTTTTCAGCTGGGGCCATATTGCTTTACTGAAACCCTCTTTAGTTCAGCACTTCTTAATTTGCTGGAAGGAATCACTAGGGACTGGTACATTCCTGTGTCTTGGCCTGGGAAAAGGGAAACTGGGCCCTTGTGTGTATGGTGGGACAGGGAGGAAGGAAAAGTCTGGAGGGGAGTTTTCTGAAGCAGCTGAGTAGAGACAAACAGGTGCAAGCACAATGGTACAAGGGCAGCAGTGTGAAGGCACAGCCTGGGGGAGAGTGGCCTCCACTACCAGCACTATCTCCAAAGGAAAAACCCTGCCTAGCTGTGAATTTGAGTGCAAAACAACTGTAAATAAGGAGTAGGGAGTCAAGTAGCAGAAAACTAGGGAATATTCCAGCAGGACTGTATCCATTAAGATTCAGGCAGTGCTGGAATCCTGACAACAACAATTAGAGGGCTTTTTGAAGCACACATTTCTCAGAGCTTCTCCAACTTTTTTTTTCGTTGATCTATTTGTTATAAAACACAAAATCCCAGGCCCTGTCCTGAAACAGGTGGGAAGGTCATAAGAGAGGGACTGTGTGGGCAGTGGGGGCAGGAACCCAGACAGCCCTCTTGATGTGAGCAGCCCTGCTCCTGGATAAAAGCTGGCATCCTTCCTCAAATCCACTGGGATTCAAGCCTCTCCATGCTTTTATGCGTCCTCTGCCTTCTGTTTTCCTAGCTATTCTCTTAGCTAGGTTTGAGTACTTCAGGAATCTGCCATCCCACAGACATGGCAGAGAGTCAGAATCACGTGCTAAGTTTCCTTCTACTGCTGCCAGGCTTGAAAGACAAATACAGTGAGGGAAGAAAGAGACAGGATACAAACACCTACATCAGGACTTTTTCTGAAGCAGGCTGGGTGGCAAAGCGGGAAGAATGCGAGGAATGTCCATTCTGGTTCACTGTCGAACCCAATCCTTGAGAACACCCACAGTGTAACTGTAGTCCCGGTAAGAATGGCTCGGGCCATGGCTGGATGTAACTGTGCTCTCTGGTTCCCTCCAAAGAAGAGCAACCTGAAGGGAATGTGACCACAGAGCAGGACCCAGGCACGTCAGACCCGGACCACCTTTGCCTGGCACACTGCAAGCTGTTCACCTCAGCCCAAAATGATTCAAAGCACGAGGGCGGCAAACCACTGCTCACTGCACAGGTCCAGATGTGATACAAAGAGCTGGAAGCACATCCATAGTGCTGGACCTGGAAACCACATGCCAATAATGATTAATTCTGCAGTGTGGCAGAGTTCAAATCAAAGGAACCTTTCTGCCTGAAAAGCAGAGGCTATTTATCAAGAGATGAAATCACCTCCTGATAGGTCTACTCGTTTATTTTTAGGCAGCCCCTACATCAGAAATTTTTTCGACCTCGACTCCCAAGTCTTGGCTGTCTGCTCCTGTGAAGGCCACAGCCCCCTCAAGTGACGGCTGCACCTGCTCTGGCCCTGCTACCCTCTGCAGACAAACAGCCCTCCTAGCAGTGACTTGGAACAAACTGTCTGGCAGGAAATGGGAATGAAAAGCACAAAAATCTCCTTNACAAACACCTACATCAGGACTTTTTCTGAAGCAGGCTGGGTGGCAAAGCGGGAAGAATGCGAGGAATGTCCATTCTGGTTCACTGTCGAACCCAATCCTTGAGAACACCCATAGTGTATCTGTAGTCCCGGTAAGAATGGCTCGGGCCATGGCTGGATGTAACTGTGCTCTCTGGTTCCCTCCAAAGAAGAGCAGACTTCCCTCTCTGCCGTGGGTTCCTGACGATAGTGTTGAAAGGCACCAAAGCAGCAGCGTCACTGAAGGGAATGTGACCACAGAGCAGGACCCAGGCACGTCAGACCCGGACCACCTTTGCCTGGCACACTGCAAGCTGTTCACCTCAGCCCAAAATGATTCAAAGCACGAGGGCGGCAAACCACTGCTCACTGCACAGGTCCAGATGTGATACAAAGAGCTGGAAGCACATCCATAGTGCTGGACCTGGAAACCACATGCCAATAATGATTAATTCTGCAGTGTGGCAGAGTTCAAATCAAAGGAACCTTTCTGCCTGAAAAGCAGAGGCTATTTATCAAGAGATGAAATCACCTCCTGATAGGTCTACTCGTTTATTTTTAGGCAGCCCCTACATCAGAAATTTTTTCGACCTCGACTCCCAAGTCTTGGCTGTCTGCTCCTGTGAAGGCCACAGCCCCCTCAAGTGACGGCTGCACCTGCTCTGGCCCTGCTACCCTCTGCAGACAAACAGCCCTCCTAGCAGTGACTTGGAACAAACTGTCTGGCAGGAAATGGGAATGAAAAGCACAAAAATCTCCTTTTGTGGGGTCAGGAGTGCCTGTTCTTGGCAATAAATCAAAGGAAGCAAATTTCCTTTGAATAGCCTGGACTTGAACAAAGACGGTCCATCTCCCAGACAAGGCAGTAGACTTTGTGACTGCAGGAAAGAAGGATGATCTTTGAAGAACATGCACAGGGTTGTATGAGAAGGTTGCCTTTTCATATTTGACTGCAGTGTGTAGATTTGTGCCACAATCCAGACAAAAAACCCCGACTGAACACTGTATTACAGAATGAGCAAAGGCTCTGGTGTACAGAAAAATTATCAAGACTCCTGCTGAGCCTGCTTGCCTTTGAGTAGGGTGCCACATGATGAGTATCCAATTGCCTGTGGTGTCCAGTCAGAATTTGCTGATATTGTTACATACCTGAATCCAAACACACCTCCCTGCCTTACTGCCCCAGAGAAGCAGCTGCCTGTTACCCTGTGAAATTTCCTCTGCTTGTCTGTCAGGGCTGCTGTGCTGTAATCTTGGAGGATAATCAACAGCGAAACCATTCATAAATCACAGCAAACAGAAAAGACGCCGATAGGGTCTTAAATTTCAAGCCTGTGAAGCCATCATTTCAACAATGACAGTCAAAGGGGAGATTAAGAATTCTTTTACATGGAAAAGTTTTTCTTGGAAGAGTAACCCTCTCTTTGGTTGCCTGTAACTACAGTCATGTGGATTTGATTTTTACATGGCCCTTCTGCCTGCTTGCAGGGAATGCTCTGCAGCCCCAGCGGGCCTGTTCTCGCACCAAACTGGCGTGTGGAGGGACAGCAGCGGGATTGGAATAAGGCATCAGAAATTAAAGACTAAGGCTTTGCCCAGTGCTAGCAGAGGCCAAATGGGCTGCCTGTTTGGGAGGCAGTGGCAAGATGTTCCAGACCCCTCTTGGCTCAACTCCGCCATGCCTCTGGGTCCAACTGCAGAACGGGACTAAGACTGGTGCCTTGTTTTATGGTGCAAGTGAAGAATTCGGAGATTAACTGTACTTGCACCTCATGGTGTTTAAAGCTGTGAGGGTATTGTGAAGTCTGTTGCCAAAAAGGGAATGCAGGGCTGGATTAACACCCCACCTGGAGGGCAGGTGATTTCTTTCTGATCCAAATGGAGTCTTGTCTTGCTCTGTTCATTTGGATCAAGTGCTGTGCTAGGAAGAAAGGAGGGAGACTGCCTAGTTCTTGCCTTCCCTGCTGTGGATGTTGACCAGCAGTGAGAGCCTGAAGAAGATGCAAGGGGAGCAGAGGAAGAAATACCAAGTGGAGGAATACAGTCTGTATGCATCTACTGTGCTTCCTTCAGATAGTCTTCCACTTAGAGTGGGAACAAGGTGACTCTCTGCTGGTTTGTTTACTCTCCCTGATTTCTAGGAAGCACATACACTGTGCTTCCTACTTCTGCTTTTCTAACCTGCTTGCTCTTGTGACAAGCAAGGGAAAATATCACAGTGGGAAGGACCCTTCTGTTCTAAGTATGGTTAAAGAAGAAGAAAAGCACACTAAAAGGTACTCTGAAAAATTATAAACTCTTTGAAAAAGCTAGTATTTCATAGCTTAAGATTTTCTGGATTTTTTTTTTAATGGAAGAAATATGGATAACTGAGGATAACTCTCCCCAAGAAAATAAAACGCATATTTTTTTCAGATTTTTCTTGTAAGCTATCATTTAAAACACAGGACTAGAGCAGAGATGTAAAGCCTCACTGAACAGCTTAGAGATGAAATTCTTGACTCAACAAATAGGTGTCATTATAAGAACTCTTACAGTTCATATTCTTGGCTAGCCTGTTGTGATAGTGTTGTGTCTCTTTGATTTATGACACATTATTCCCTCCTGTAATGTCTAACAGTCAACGGCACATTTCTTCTCCAGCTATCCACCCCATTTAGCACATTTATAAAGCTTGGAAGGACAACAACAGCTCTCAAATTGCCTGTTGGGATGGGGCACGTTGTAAACGGCATGACGCAGTGACACGTGATGGACAATGGGGGAGATGGTCTCTTAGCTCTGTTTCCTCCTGCTCTAAATCAGGTATGACATGAAAGAAATTGTTTGGCACCATATGGTGACCTGAGGATTGGAAGGCCGTCTTCTTCCAAGAGCAGTAGCTGTCAACCTGTCACTTGTGGAAGAAAACCAAGAAAAACAATTCTAGTCGGCTTAAATTCACTGTGGAGGAGCTGAGAGTCCACAAATGTGGGGAAAAAAGTCAGAACTCACTGTCCTAACTTTTCAAGTTAAAAGTCTTTGGTTCCCCTGTCTAAGCTAATACTCCACTGAAAACCAACCTGAGCATCTCTCCTAGTGAAAGTGTGGGAGCTGAGAATGGAGCCTTCCTGAAGGATGTCAGTCCATAGATGCTGTAACTCAGTAAATTCGTCGTTGGAGGTCATTTGCTGAAAAGTCTCCTACTTGTTTATCCTCATCAGCAGGCTCTTAGCAGATCCCTCACACACAGCCCTCCTCTGGCGCTGTCTAGGGGTGAGCCTGTATCACTGGGAATCCACTCAGCCTTTTCTGATTTCCCTAATCAGAGGCAGAGAGAGCCTGACCTCTGTGTGGTGCTCACAGAGACTGGCGTGGGTACCTCTCAGCAGTGTCTGCCTGTGCTGTATCCAGCTGCTCAACAGATGGGGCTGAGCCAAACCCCCCAGCACGGGATTCAGGCTTGGCAGGCTGGGCAGCCAGAGCTCTCTGCATTCGCTGAATTGCCATCAAGGTTTCAGCATTGGTGGATGGCCAGGTGTGGTCACCTGTCCCCTGACAGCTGGGCTGAGACCGCTGGAGTCATCAGCTAAATTACCTTGAATTGATGACCTGCAGACTTAAAGTTCCCGTTATGCACCCAGCTCCCATTTCCTTTTGTATTTCTCTCATAGAAAAGTAACAGGAAAAGCTATTACTGTCTTTATGAAATGTAAGTTCATAGAGTGTTTCCTATAAGACTTCAAGCAACTCCTTGTTAAAGCAGATAAGTTAATCTGTCTTTTGATTCAGGTCACAGTACATTTTCAGCTTTAAATCATCACAGTACAGTAACTAATGGCATTTGCCATAGAAATGATGTTGAAAAAACAAGGAATCTGGGCAATTACTAGATGTATATTTCTGGTGAAAACAACCCACGTAAAGACAGTTTCAGGGAAAAGGATGATTGATCATCTGGATTTTGCTCCCTTGTGTTTCCTTGCCCACTTTCTTCACAGCGTACTATTAACTGTTGCACAATTTTGATAATGAAACCTGCCAGCGGACTTTTCCGCGTGAGGAACTCTGGCACTGTCAGGAGGGGCTCAGCAGGGCTTTTTATCCGTGGAGGCTGAGACTGCACAGCCAGAGAAGTACAGTCCTTCAAGCATTCAATTTTCAAAAATACCAAAGTAAGAGTTTTACCAGAGTTGGGTTTTTTCCCCACTTTGAATTCTTGATAGAATGCTGTATGTTCCAGTCTTGTCTCAGAGCTCATTAAAGTCAATGCAAAGACTTTTGGTGACTTCAATTAATAGTGGTCTGAACCCTGAAACTGATCAAAACTCCCACCAAACTGTAAATATGGAAGTGTTCTGTTTGCATTGCAGATATAATATTATTTGGCTACAGGGCAGGGATGCTTGGAACTGTTTTCTCTATGAATCTTTCAGATGCCTGGTAGTTTTACTGGATTTGTTTTAATTATAGTTTTGTTTATAAGGTTAAAAAAATGGCCAGTTTCAATCTCAATGCAAAACAGAAGCAACTGACAGCTCCTGATGTCAATGAGTAAAATTTGGCTTCTCTAACAGTAGGTGTAGTTTTGTTCAGCTGTTGGCCACTGGTGTGAGAGAGTTTGTTCTCATGGTACATCTGCTCCACCCACATGCCACAGCTCCATGGAAAAAGTTCCAATGCTGAACCTGCACTGTGGATTTTGCAGTGTGCAGGGCCAGTCCGTGAAGCAATGGGAAGCAAGGAAAATCAATGTGCAATAGAAAAAATGTGCAATACAGAGAGATTTTATTTCAAGCTTGTTCAAGGGAAAAAAAAAAAGGGACAAACCCAAAGCTTGGAGCTCAGAGTTTCTCGCTGAACAGTATCACTCTGAACTGCCTTTGGAAAGGTGTGTCACTTGTTCTCTAGACTGCCACAACACCCTGGGATGCTGTAAAAATAGCTGGCAGTGCCTGACTGACAGGCAGGAGACGTGTGACCCTAAATTATGGTGTTTTCCTTTTCATGATGAAATGAATGCTGCCTCAGACAGAGGCTGAAATACATCTGTTTGCGGTGGGAGCGCCATTTTAGGCCAGTTTCTTTTTGAAACTGGGGTTGGAATTGCCAGGGATCAGCAGAGCTATGGGCTCACAAAGAGGGCACTGTCTTTGAGGAATCTTTACATAAGCCCTGCACAACCAAGGCAACAGGAGTTTGCACAGCTGCTGCTGGAAGCAAACATGTACTTTTAGCTGACCTGGGCTGATGACTTCGGGCGTTAAATCTGACGCTTTCCAGATGTACAGACCTCTCCTGCCACAGTCCCCAAACATTCAGTCCCCAGGTAAAAAGGAAAATAATAACAATAATAATAGCAATAGTAAAAAGGCACTATAAATACCACACTGTAGTGTATATTCCAGACCCGACATTTCTAGGTCGTGTGGTCCAGTTCAAAGGTGAGTGGCATTATCATCTCTAAGAGCTGTGTTTTGAACTACACTTGGTTCAGAGCTAATTAGTGCTGCATCTGTCTTGCATCTCATCTCTGGTCAAGCACCTTGTTCAGAAAAGGTGGCTAAATATCTGGACCTGTTGGGAATTGGCAAATGTCTGTCTGTGAGCATAAGACCCCAGGGAATAGCCCAAAATCTGTGCTGAGCCCGGAAGCATTCACAGGACAAAGGAACCTTGCCAAATAATCAGAAAATTAAGTTTTGTGCTTTGTGGCAAAACAAAACCGTGCACATCAAGGGACAGATCTACCAGTGAGGATGGGATGGGATGCTTGTGAAACATTGTCACTGGACAAGTGACAGGGAACAGGCTGGCTGCTTGCCCACCCCGTGTCCTGACTCTGTGTGTGCTGCCGCAGGTTGTGAGTTGTGCTGAAGAAGTCACTGAAGACTGCACAGCCGGCTCTGGGTTGACATTGTTCACTTGATTCTCAGAAGGAATTGGAACCTCATCCTTGCTCCCAACCCAGCATACATTGCTTTCCTCCCTAGACTGGTTATTTTTAACAGTAATTCCTGCCCTCGTGCATCCCTGCAGCCTTTAGATGTTCTTAGGGAGGGTGATTAAAGGGCGTGGGGTGCTTGAAGTGGATCATTTATTTTATTCCATTTTATTTAGGTGTGGTATTTATAAAGGCTCTAAAACTGGCAGCGAGAGAAAGGCAAATATTCTTCTGAACTGGAGACTGCCCCAAAACAGACAGCTGCAGCCCAGCCTCTCCTTATTTTCCCTGCCAGTTCTCTCAAGCATGACCTGGTTTGAGGACCACCTTCAGCGAGATCAAAAGGTGATTTTCCCTGTGCTTGCTCCACACGCCACTTCACTTTCACACCACCTGTCAGCTGGGTGGCAAGGGAGACAGGAATGAATTCTGGCCTCCCTTACTTGAACCATGAACAACTCCAAGAAAGACAATGATGCAGTGAAGGTGAAATTAGATCTGAGAGAGCCTAGAAAGCCCTAGAGATGTGTTCTTGCCATGGTGAGCTGAGGCATCCAGGGAAATGGTTACTCAAAACTCTCTCTCATCAGCTGGGGATTCTTTAATCTCTCCTCCCTGGTGCATTGCGTGTCATCCTGCGAAAGGATCCTGGAAGTAGGAAGGCACACAGTTGCAGAGAGAGCATGGCTGTTTGGTGCTCATTTCTGCAGGAGTTTTCAGCTACAGAGCAGTAAGCTTCTCACATCTTCCTTCCTCACTTTTCTTGCTTTCTTAATAACAGCAGTGCAGTGAATGGGAGGTTTGCTCTCTTGAAACCTTTGTTTTTCTCTCTGGCCATCAAGAAACATCAATGTTTCCAAATTTTTGATGGAATAAAATTTCAAAACATCTTGCTTTGCAGAGGGAAATAAGTTTTGCTCTGACATTTTTTGATCAAAAGTTCTGGTATGCTCCAAATTGACGTGTTTCACTTTAGTTCGTTCAGTTAACCCTAAAAGCTTTGCTTTAACTCCACTCAACACTGAACATCAGCCTTGAATTGTATTTCCTTCTAGCGGCTCTCATGCAGTAACTTAATGCCTGTATTTTTCAGGGAACAATGTGTAGCTGCTGTCATGTCTCAGAGACCTTAAGAATCCCTGCACCATGGCAGATGGAGTCCTTGAGGAAACAGCCTGCAGGAAAGATGAGACATCTAAACCACAGCCCAGTGAGACTGTGTACTTATAGGAAAATGAGGTTTTAATGGTTTATTGAACAGATTCAAACCAAAACATAGCTTCTGATTTTGTTCCAACTGGCCCTGAAGAAAATATTTCTTCTTGACTTTTCTTAATTGAAAAGAAAAAAAAAAAGGTATTTTTCCTTCTCTATTGTGAAGGGAAAGAAGGTTCAAAATCAGGATGTTTTTCTCCCTGCAAATTTCAATTTTGTGAAAACTGCCTCTTTACTGGGCAGCCTTCCCAAAGGGAGTCCCCAGCCAGCCCCAGTGCTAATATCAGTGCACAGTGTTTGGAGCTGATCCAAAGGTCATTCACGCCATTAGACATTTTTATCGTGGACTTGAATAAACTTTGGACCGGGCTCTTTTGGCAAGAGCATGCACAGTCTGTAAACCTAAAAATAAATCCTGATTTGGAGCCATCCACAGCTTTTCAGTCACCATGATGGTACATTGGTATGAGCTTGTCAGAGAGGTGATGAGGTGATTTGGTCTTCTCTCTGGCCAGAGAATTCTAGCTGTTTGTTGAAATAAACAAGGGAGAAGTTGGTGTTCCACAAGCTCAATGTTAAGACCTCTTGATGAAGAATTTTCCTGTGAAGCATCAACCCTGGAAGGTTGAGATGGAAGGTGTTGTCTCAAGGGATGATCTGGTTTTCTCTTCAAGAAGATTTTCAGCAGTAATAGCTCCTGGAATATGTAAGACTGTCATCCTCAGTCCTAGAAAACGGAGAGGACCCTCCATGATGCAGTTTGTCTGCAGCAGTAGTTTTGGGGGCCAGCAAAAGGGGCTGTGCCAGAAGGGAAGAAAAACTGGTCAAAGCACAGAATTTACACTTTTCCTTGTTTGTCTCCTGTCCATGATCCGAGACTTCACAGGAATCCAGGGTGAGAAGAAAACCTTTGGTGACAATGAAAATCTCTATCCTGCCATTCACCATCGCTGTGCACCATGAAGGGATCGCTCTGAAATTCTGACAGAGAATCTCATGCTGTAATTACCATGTCTAAACCCTTTCACCTGGAGTTCACTCCAGCTCTCTGCAATGACCTGAGTCAGATCTGCGTGTGGAAAAAGCAAAGTGTTTCCAGCATCTCAATTTTATTTCTACTGGCACAAGTGTTTCCTTGTGTCTGGTGCTGCTTGCTGGCTGATGAGCCCTTGGCTGAACACAAGGAACTGGTCACTTGCTGAGGTTGTATAAGTGGCCACATGAGGGAGAGAGATGGAGAAAGTTAGAGGCCCTTAGTCAGGTGGCAGTGGGCTTTTTGTGCCTACAGACTGTGGTGGATGTCAGTCCTTATTCTCACAATGCTAGTGACAGCATCCTGCTGGAACAATGTTGGTGGCTGTGGTCAAGCCTCCAGGAAGTCCATCCAAAGGACTCCATCTTCAACTAGTTTGTCTATTTCCTTTCTAGATATCTTTTTCTATCCATCTGTGTATCAGATACTTTGTTTTCTATCCACAACAGGAAGGAGTTTACCCTCTCCATGAGGTTTATAGCCACCACTCTTTTCTGTGGGTCCTTCATAACTGGTTGTTGTGATTCTCCTGTTCCCCAGGACAGCTCTCTCAGCTGCAGCAGTCTCTGTTTAAGGGTGTTAAGTTGTGGCAGTAATAATGCTGGCCCTGGTGAGAATACAAATGTGTAGTTTGTTGATCCTGGCCTGCAGAGCAGTACTACTGCCTGGCAACTACACCGCAAGAGCTGGCAGGCAGACTGATTTCCAGCTCACTGCTCTGAAAGGGGAAAGGGTGTTTTCAAATTTCTTCTTTCCCTCCGTCTCCTCCAAGTCAGAGCCTGCCAGGAAGCTTTGGAGAGACGCTCTGGTGTTCATCTGTGCCTCCCAAGCTAAGAATGATGGCCAAGCTCTTTCTCCAGGACTTGGATACCCAGCAAAATTTACTGGATCTCAGCAGTGGGTGGGAGTCTGGAGCAGCATGTGGGGCAGTGAAGAACTGGGATCCTGACAGAGACTGTTTTTGGGGGACTCCTGCCAGAAGTGGGGGTCACTTCTAATCATCCACTGGTCAAGCAGGCTAATTCTAAAAGCAGGAGCCGGGTTCTAGAGGCTCACGTGGTCACACATTGCAAGGAGCATCACACACTGGTTCCCCACCACTGAAGAACTGCAGCACACACCAAAAATGCTTGGCTGAATCAGGATGTGCTTAGATGTCCTGTGGCTTACTGTGAATTCCCCCTGCTGGAGGACATCAGGGACACATTCTGCACTGGCAGCATGTCACACCTCCACTCTGCATTGCCCAAGGATGTGAAGCAATTCCATACTTCAAGAGGGAAAGATGCATATTTCTGTCCTGTGCCACGGATATTTTCTGAATCTAGAGTGTTCAATCCAGGTCCTCTGGGACACCCAAGAACACGTTACATTCAGTTATTCTAAGGTTGTATTTTGTATCTGGTTTAATGGGACTGTCCTGGCTGACACGGAGAGGCAGAAACTGTGGAGAAATTGAGCTTATGAGCCGTGTCAGTCGCTGGCACTTTGCCACCACCTCCTCTACAAGGAAACCTGCAAACTCTTTCTGGGAGCAGCATATTGTCCTAAGCACAATCATGTGTTCACTGCATAGAGCACTTAAATGCGTGTGTGTGTGTGTTAGGGGCCAGCTTTTCATTGAAGCCTGGTCCCATTTCAGTCTCTCTTCCTGAATGTTCAGTGTTCAGAGGCCTGAGCTAAATATGAGTGAAAATGTGCCAGGGGGCTTTGCTGGGGTTGCTCACCAGCAGAACAACGATGCCAGCAAATTAGGGAGAAAACAAGCACCACCTGATTTCTTCTTGCTCAAGGGCAACACTCATTTATGCATCCTGTTTGCTCCATATAACATGGGTACACATATGTTACCGTGTCCAACCAGCTACAAAAATGCTGCGGATCCTTGGGGGCCCTTGGGAGGCCTGGCATTATCTTTTCTCAGGATGTCAGTGAAATGTTTACATCCGTAGGGCACAGTGTGAATTAGACATTGCTCTGTAGTGGAGCTTTCTGATTTCGTTTAGGATGGGGCAAATGCAGAGCCCTCATGCAGATGTTCCTGCGTTTCTTTGAAATGTTTAAATTATCTGCAGGGTTCCATAAGGAAGCAAAGCCCCAGTCCAATGGAGTTAAGATGACACTGCTTCCTATCTGCCATGGGATCATTTTTTAAGTGCACTCCCGTGGTCTATGAATTTCAGGTAGTTTTTTCTTTAATTTACCTTTTACAGCAATATCATCTCCAGCCTTGACAGTTTGCAGTATCAAATTTACCTGTCAGTAACAAACTTACCTGTCAGCATTTGCAAAGATGATAAAAAAGCCTCCACACCTTATAGCAGCACCATGAGTTTGGTTTGGAACTGGGTTGGGATGGGATGTTGGGATATTTTTTTGCACAAAATACACCCAGGAACACTTCACCTGCCCTCGGGGAACAGCCACCTCAGGGTGAAAGGCAGCAGCTGTTCCATGCTTCACATAAATAGTGATAGAAGAATGTATGGCTGAAACTTCAGAGGGGGATCTATGTTGGCAAAAGTTAATTGCCCTGTTTGAAAATGGTCTAAAGGGAAAGGTTAATGCCCAGGGATTGTACAGGCACAACCTTGATTTTCCATCTGCTTTGATGTCTCAATTAGTAGAACTCAAGGCAAGGGCAAGGGGGAGCAACTCCTTGGATGTTTCCAGCTTTTTTGGGGGGGAAGAAAAAAAGGGTTTATTTATTAGAATAGGCAGGTCACAATTTAACTGAGAGATTGTTAAAGGAATTCAGAGCCTATGGGATTTATGACAAGGTGATGAAAGAAGAACTCTGATAGTTACTCAATAAGCTTCTTTTTCCAAGAACATAAAGTTTAAAAAAATAAATTTAAAAATGAGGATTTTTTTTTATGAATGGGTTCTTGTGGTGTGCAGGCTGCTAACACTATCAACATTGTTTCTGGGGAACTCCAGGCATCTAATCAATCTTCATTCTGTAAGAAAACGTTCCAAATTATACGAAAACCACATGGCTTCTCCTGTTTGTAGGGAAAAACCTGACCTGACCCCATCTGTGCTCCAGAATGGCTGAGTTCCCACCTTCATTCCAGCAAGAGCTGTGATCCATTTTCATTGTCCTAGCACACAGAAGAAGGCACTTTGTGTAAAGATGCAGCTTTCCTTAGGATCCCAATGAGGGAGTTGTTCCAAGGAACGTGTGAAGGGAAGGATGGGACTGGGATCACTACCGTGGACATCCAGGCCATTCCAGGCCGTTCCTGTCTTTCTTATCATCTGCCTGAGCTTGTTTCCCCTGCAGACTCCCTGCTGCCAGATCATTCCCACAGGTTCCACTCCTGTGTCAGATGCTGTCTGCTCCTGCTCCAGCCCTGCCCAGTGGGAGGCCAGCCCTTGCTGGCTGCTTCCACAGGGCATGTTACAATCCTGCTTTAAACTGCACAGGGCTCGGGAGCAGCCACCTTCAGACAACATCTCTTCCAACACTCTGAGGGCAGTTGCTTCCATTTGACCTTTCTACACACACACATCATGCCACAGGCATGGTGGGTGTAAAATAAATGTTTGTTATATGGGTGTCTATAAAAACGCAAGTTCACAAAGGAAAATGCATTTTTTCCTTTGAAGAAAAGGGACTTCTGCTGAAAAGATGTTATCTTTTGAGGACTAGTAGTTTGTCTCATAAATTACCCTGCTGTTTCCTCAAGATCTTGTGCAGAAGTGTTGTGCATTATGGTCGCTAGTTTCAAAGCCTGGTTCAAACCAAAGCAAACTGCAACAAGTCATCTCTGTAAAACTACTGAACTGTGAATAGCTCTGGGGATCAAAAGAAAGAAGCTACTGAGAAGACAAATGAGTTGGCTCTTTAGACATAGGCTGCAGAGACAGGGCTTGCTTCCAGTTTCCAAACATCAGCAAACATAGGAGACAACTTGAGATTCTACATCTTGGCTTATAAGAACAGGGAGCAATGTGTAAATAAAATTAAAGGCAACATGATGTAGCAGAGCACTAGGCTGGGATCCTTCAGGTGGCTGGACTAGCTGGGTCATGAGAGCCTCTCTGTGCATCATTTTCATTTTTCCAGAGGAAATTCTGTTCTTTTGCAGCAGACTTTGGCAGAGAGCAGGATTAATTAATACAAGAAAATAATCCTTCACATAAGAAAATCTTTTTCATACGTCGTTACATAAAGAAACCTGTCTTCAGGTGCTTATAGCACAGAATGCCATTGCAAGAACTGAAATCTGTTCTTGTGTGTTTTCCTTCTTGTGCTGCTGCTGTCCCTGCCCTGATCAGCCACACCTGAGGTGGTCATTTGCCCTGAGGGCATCAGTGGTCCCTGATGGCCCTGAGGAGCCTCACCTGGGGCCTCCACCCACACTCTCTACCTACAGGTGGGCCCTTGAATCCAGTTCGGCTCACACCTGAGGCTCTCCCCTCTCTCCGAGCTGTGCTGTGGGGATGTCTGCTCATGGACTTTGTTGATGTGGTCCCTGAATCATTGACTGTTCTTGTCTTGACCTCGGATGTTCCTTGAACTTGCTTGGTGATGGCTGGACTGTGTCTGCCCCTGCCCTGAATTCCCAGCCTGTGCTGTGGATGCAGCTGAAGGTGGCTGCTCCTCCACTGCTCTGCTCACTCCTCTCAGGGCTCTGGGGCTGGTTGGCACAGGCCTGGCACTGCTGGCCTCGTTACTCTGCTTGGTGTTTGGCTCCCTCTCCTGAAAGGAGCAGCAGTGCTCCCTGACAAACCCTCATGCAGAAGATGTCCAGTTAGCAAAGGAATTGTTGTGAATAATTGTAGCCTTTCAGGTCACAGCACTCTCAGCTTTACTGGCCAGATCTCCTTCAGGCTCTGCCTGTTTCAAGACCGGCTCTTTCTTCCATCTATCTGTGGGGAGCAGCAGGTGTCTGGAGAAGTCTGGCAGAGCTGATGCTTCTTGGGTTGGTGACACATTACTGAGTTCATTAGGCTGCCACAGCTGACTCAGGTTACCTGCCCTCTGCAGCCCATCCAGAGGCCAGAAGGCTGAGGACCTTTCCTTTAGCATTAAAAAAAATAAATAAAATTAAATCATACAAGCAGCTACAGCTGTGTGGCTTCTTATGTGCATATCTAAGTCACATCTGGATTGTTAGACAAGGTATCCATAATGTCACCCTCCTGCCTCAGCATAGCAGTGCCAAATGCCCCAGCACACTGCTTCCCTGGAACTGGCAGCACAGATGTCCCCGGCCCGTGCCTTGGCTCTGCGTGGCCTCACGTGCACACAGGGTTAGCTAGTGAGTAGCTCCAGGGTCTGGTGCAAGGCTCTTTATTCCCACAAAAAAGGGAGAAAGAAAATAAGTCCTCTGAGGTGAACCTGCCTGTACAAATGTTTTCCTACTTGAATGTTTTCTGAAATATAAAACACCTGCCATCTGGGTAAATACACCTCAAGGAGAAAGAGGTAGTGTCTGGGGCAGGTAAGCCTGCCTGGACCTTCTCAAACATATTTGGAAAAACACAGTCAACTGGAAAATCCTAAATATCGGTGCTTCAGCACTGCTGCGCTGGTCTTTGTTGCCCAGAAAGCTTTGGTGACTAGCATTTGTATGACCAGACCAAAATATTTAATGCTATGTACAGGCTCAAACAACTCTCAGTGGACCAGTCTGTCTTATCAGTGGCAGAAGCAACTGCCAAGGCTGTTACGTGAATGCTGTGCTGAAAGCAACGTGTTCTGTGTGAGGGATGGAGAAATACTTTACTATATCCTGACATCCCTCTGGCCTTGGACCAGATTTACTCTTCTCTTGACAATCAGCTTATATTTTTTTTCTGGAGTGCCAGAATCCGGTGCCATTAAAGACCCTGGCATTCAATGTGCTGCACAGCAACCCTCAAAGTGCACAAAGCAAAGGTGAGATGCTGAAGGCATTGTGGTTTAGATGGCTGCAAAAGCAGTGGCACATGTCCCCTCATGACTGTTCCTTAGCCGTGTGAGCAAGTGGTTTGTCCTAGGTCAAAATTGGGGCAGGGTGAGGCCTAGATTGCCTGACTGCTGCTTTTTTACTTCCCACCCTGCAAGCTATGAAAAAACACTATGATTTTATTTATCCAGGAGACCAAGGCTGCTCTGACAGCCAGACTGGTTCCCTGAATGAGGAAAAAAAAAGGCATATTTTTGAAGCCTTTCTGTGGAACACACATGCGTTTGCTCTCTCCTTCTAAAATATCATCAAGGAAAACTGAGAAAATTCAGCAAGAAATGTGTTTTGAGCTTTCCTTGTCTACCTTCAGTGTGTTTTTGTTTCTTTCCAAAACAGTTAGATTTCCAGACAAAAAGAATTGGGACTTTGCTTTGAGTTTCTTGGCTCTTCTCCGTTCATGTTTCCCTGGCCATTCCTTTATTCAAACAGAGGCTTTTGTACATAGTATATGAAGGTGAACCAAAGGCAAATATTATTACAGTCTCATGTTCTGAACTGACACCAACCAAGCCTCCCTCTGCTCCAGCAGGATTTCATGTCAAGTTGTTCCCCTGCTCCAGAGGTCTGACTGTGCCCTTCTTCAGCAAAATCATCTGAGTCCTTTGACTCTGCGGGGCAGGACTGTGAGCAGTGCTGTTGAGAACGCTCCCTGCCTGACTCAGACTGGGCTGCACAGCTGAAATCCAGGTGCTTTGTCTGGGGAAGGCGGGTGCTGAGACTTTCAGTGGCCTTCAGAGTCAGAAGAGGGAAAGCAGCAGTTAGATCTGGACCCTGACTGTGGACAGGGAGGAGTACAGAGTTCAGAAATTAAAGTGGTTTGAAGGAAAGGAACTCCTCCAGGGACAGAGCAGAAAAAAAATAACTGGAGGATAACATCCAAAACCAGCCTTGAAGCTGCTAATAGTCTCTTCATTATCTCTCCCTGCTTTTATCTGACTCTTTTACCATTTTGCCTTTTCTTGATGCCATCCTCTTTCAGCTGCTCCGCTAATTACTTCCTTGCTTAACTTTGAAGCCCTCCATGGCTGTTACATATTTTCCCTTTCAGCTGCTTGATTGTTTTCATCCTTTGCTCTCTTTAGCAGCAGCAAAAAGATGGCAAGCAGAAGAGGTGTGGGTAGAGGAGGCTAAGCTAGTAAGGAAACAAGTCCTATCACTTTGAGGAGTCATCCTGAGGAGACTCTGGATCTTGTCAAATATTCCTGCAGTAGCAACAGTTGTACAGCTGGGGAAACTGTGGCCTGAGACATGCTGTCGCTGTGGTGGAGTACTTGTTGTAAGAAACTTTTGGTGAGTGCTTTGGGGTCATGTTTTTTCCCACTTAGGCCTTTGGAACTGGGATTTAACAGAAGTTATAGGTACTAGTAAAGCCCCAAAATATACTGAAGTGCTAGATTTGATACTGGGAGAGGGGAATCTGTATGGCTGCCCGTGGGCTTTAGGAAAAGGGCATGAAGGAAAAGAGCATGATGACCCAATAATTGCAATATCCATCCAACTGCTCACCCTGCCCTGGTCTTTTCTCTCCCTGTCAATGTTCTTGCTGACCCAAATCTTCCCCTGCTTTGGAGTTTACAGTTCAAATGCAGCCTTCCCTTGCCCCTCTGATGGAAGCCTGCATACAGATGAACCTGGGTGTGGGTCTGGCTTTCCCTGGGAGCTGGTCCTTCTTGGTGTGACTGCTCTCTCCTGGGAGCTGTTTTGGCAGGGCTTCTTTAATCTTGTGCACTTTGGAAAGTTTCCAGGCTGTCTTTTTCTGCCCCCTTGCAGACTCGCAGCTAATATGCACATTGCTTTAATTTGTTCTTCAAATGCAACCCAATTATACCTGTAGGTGCCTGGCTGTTAAGTCAGTAATTTACTTCATGGTAGCTTAGTATGTTTTTTAAATGCCTGGTTTGCTGTGGGGTGTCTGTTCTTTGCAAGGCTATGCAAACCTATAAACAGCACTGGAAAGAATTTCTTAAGGGGAATAAAAGAGGCTCAAGGTGAACCATGCTTCTTCTGTTTACCCATAGGGCCATAAAAGAACTGAAGTGTTGGTGCTGCTTTACAAGCTTTTCAAATTTGTGTACTCTCTCATCATTGGTTTGTGTATTTGTTAAGGATTTGGAGAGGGAGAGGGACATTGCCTTCTCCCTGTATTCTCTATGTGGTACCAGTGTGGATTGTGTGAGCTGGGATGAGCTTAAAGTGTCAAAGCATCTCTAATATCAAAGCAGCTCTAATCTCAGAACATCTTTTCCAGCCTCTCTACTGACATTGCATTTTCCCATGTCCTGTGCCTCATCTTGCACCTGATTTGGGCTGACTCTGCCCACATAAAGTGAGTTCCCTGGTAGAGTCTGGATATATAAATCCCAGGAATTTTCCTGAATGACCTAAAAAACCCCCAAAAAACCAGAAGCCAGTGATTCAGGTCATGCATGTTGGCTGCTGACCCATGTGGTAGCTGGAAGGTGATACTGAGATGCTTTTTGGCTCTCCTTTGCCCAAGTTTGTTGTCACTTCTCTGCTCCTCCAGAGCTGAAGGCAGCAAAGATGGACACTCCAGATGGAGGCCTGCTTTGCCAAGGCTGTTGAGACTTGCTGAACAGATTGGATGTGTGTGTTCATCCTGGGATAAACAGAGCAGCGTCACTGAAACCAGCGAGGCGGGGCTGCTTAATGCACCTGGAGAGAAACTGAGATGGGGAAAGACAGACAGCAGTGGGCCAGGGAAGGAGGGGTTTGTGCTAAGAGGAGGCTGCCAGGCTGCATTTCATCCTGCTCCATGGCAGTGGTGCTGCAGAGCCATCTGCAGAGAGCAGACACACTCAGAGGAACCAGAGCAGCAGCTGCTGGCAGCCGCAGCACCAGTTGTGCTGAAGTGGGGGAAGCAGCCCTGCACAGCCCGAGGACTGCATGAGCAGTAGTAGGTTTATGCTGCAGCAGCCAAAACTTCAGTTTAAATAAACCAAATCCGTCTAACCTCAAAGCTGCAGGCATTCATCAGACTTCACAGAGGCAGTGTGTCCTGGGGCCAAGTGGGACATTTGCCTGAGGATTTATCCTGCAGGAGCCTTTAGTTCCCAACTGGGTTAAAATTCTAGGCAGTCTTCTACACAAAGCTTCACTCATCTGCTTCTGAGGATGCTTGAAACAGGGCCAAGGATCTTTGTGGAACAATTCTACACACCCAGCAGCACCAGTCTGTGATGGCTAAATTGCAGTTCTTTCCAATCCGTGTGCTTTTACTTGGTCCTCAGATGCGTGGTCCCCAAAAGTAAACTCTTTACTTCTTTCAGCTCTGTTTTAGCATACATGTTTTTAAAGCAGAAAAGCAAAGTATGTCAAAGCTTTCTCTGTGTTAGGACTGTTGCTGGTGGTGTGGCGTAGGCTGGATTGCTGTATTCAGTAAATGGTATAAATGGTATTTGCCTCATTGACAATATTCCTCTCTATTCTCTACCCCCTCTATTGATCAAACAATATCATGGACTGACTTTGCTCAGATGGGTGCTTGGAAATGAGATGAGAATCAAAAGACACCGCTGCCCTGCTGGGAACAGCCCAGGGTCACCTCTCTTGATAACGTGGTGTGCTTTAGGTCTTTCTAAGAAATAAACAAGGCTACACTTTCAGCTCTGAAATTTTGGTAGCCCCAGGCTTTTGGAAAGTTCTGTTTCATTTAGATTCTGGCATTTACTTTTGTTTGCTTGGACTATAAAGACCTTTTTATTCTGATCCTCAAGAGCTGTTTACCATCCAGCACATGTGGTCTGCATCTCTCACACTAAAATCTTTTGAGGACTTGGCAACCTTTTCTAGTTCTCTGATCAGTGCTGGCTAAGGAACAATGGTAAAAGCCCATGCAAGTCTGTTGCCCAAAATGCGCTGCCCCTGTTCTGATGGGCAGCCTCAGCTGAGGTGGAGGTTGCTGGCTTGATTGTTTTTTTCAGGAATGCTGGTGCCAGTCTGGAGTCACTATGCAGAGTTGACAGCAGGTGTGTCAGTGGAAAACTAGAGGGCAGCTTTGCTGCCCACTTTTGTTTTTACACAGAAAGTTAAGGTCAGGTTTGCTTTCTAGCCTGATTTACAGCTTAGTACTTCTGTGTGCTGTTGAGACTTTCCTTTGGTCAGTTCCATGGACAGCTCTTAGCTAAGGATGCATAAAGCTGGCAGCAGGGCCTGTGTTCTGCCTGGATATACTCTGCATTGGGCCTAAATGGAATCTTCTGTGCGTGAAAACCAACCCTTATGCCTTGCAATAGCTTTTCTATGAGCTCTCATTACTCAGAGAATCCAAGAAACAAGTTTTGGCTTCAAGATGCCCTGTGCACAGTTGAGGGGAAGGGTGTTAACCCACTGGGAAAAAACATCGCCTTCCTGCAGCACTTCTCATTTAGCAGCTTGGAAAGTTGCCAAAGCAGCAACTTCCCATTGCTAAATATTGCACTGTAAATGGCTAGGAGAGGTGTTTGCAAAGCCAGGGGAAATGGGCCATGCTGGTTTTTGAAGAGGAGGAAGATGAGGGGAGGAAAAGCAACAGCAGATTTACAGTGACTGCTGAGAATGTCACAGGAACAAAGTCCTAAAGGGAACATTTTGCCTGTGCCCTGGATCAGCCTGTGCTCCTACTGAAGCTGTCACTGGCTGAACATGAGATGCAGTGAAGCCTCTGAGCTGACGTGTTCCACTGAGGTGTGATACTGCGGAGTTAAATCCATGTACACAAGGGGAAGTCAAATCATAATTTTTTTTAGCGACTAAATCGCAATAGCTGCATCAGCACAGCTACCTAAGGCTTCTCTCCTTTATTTTACAAATCTCCCAGCACCATCCTAGGTGTTAATTTTAGAGGATAATCTGCATATCTGCACATGTGGGTTAGAGCTCACTGCTGATCTGAACCTGCCTTTCTCTAAAGCTTTCAACATGCCTGAAGCTGTGTCTTTGTGGGCTGCTCCTCTCCGTAAAAGAGCTAAACCAACTGCAGAAATCCAGTTCCCTCCACCCTGAACTGGGGGAGTTTGTGGATCAGGCACAGAACCTGTCACCTTCTCCTGTGAAAGATGATGTGAAGTTGTTGGGATCACCAGCTTGGGGTGGAGGAAAGAAGAATTAGGTCCATCGGTGGCCAATTTAAAGTGTTGCCCTTCCACATTCCCCCTCATACAGAGGATTGCCCACCACAGGACTGGTGTGGCAGTGAAGGACTGAAACCAGGCCCTCAAGGGACCCTCATCAGACCATGGTGCTGGAGCAGCTCCTGTGGAGAAGGAGCTGAGGTCCCAGGAGCCCTCTCATGCCCTGACCATGCTGGGCAGGGAGCTCTGGAAATGCAGAACACTGACCCATCCCCAGCCAGGTGGCTTCCAGTTGCAGGAGCCCTGCATCGAAGCACAGTCATAAAAATAACTGAATTATGTTTAATTTCACTGATGGGTTTGTGTGGCTTGTAGTGGCCACAGCTTAGCAAGGCACCTGTCTAAAATTAGGCACACCACTATCTCTATGCCCTGCTTTGCTTTACTGGAGTACAAAGAAGTCTGGTTCTCTTCCTATCAGTTCATTCTAGCAGCAAAGTGAAATAACTGTCCACTGTGCTGGCCTGCTTGTACCTCTTGGACTCTGTGCTTAAAGAAAAAAAAAATAGAAACTAGAGGGTTCAAGTCATGGAATGGGGGGAAGTCCGTCACTTCCTCAGGAAACACCTATAACAACAGTGCTTGGAAAAAATATTCAAGAAAACCTCTCCTGTTTTGATTTAAAAAAAAACTTCTCTGCTCTAACTCCACAGCATTCTCCTTTTATTTATTTTCCTAGAGACATGGTCTAGTTTTTATATTTTGCTGAGTTAAATGAGCAATAAGTAGTAATCAGATGTTGACATAAAGTTATGTGTACACCTGCTGACTGACTCATAAAGAACAAGAATGCTTTTAGTTAAGAAATGGCAAGAAAACTAAAATACAGCAATTAACTTCACTAATAAGAAACCCAGGCAGTTAAATTATATACATTTATTAAATCACACAAGACTTCTGAATGACCTTTTTGGTTTGATGCTGCCTGATGAAAGCAATTCTGATTTCAGTTCTGATTCAAAAAATCTGGAATTCTTCAAGGCTTTCCAGCCAAACTGTGTATTTAAAGCTTTCAGGTGAAAGGGAAAGGGAGCGATGGTGCCCATCACTGTAAATTCTTATCTCACCCAACTCTGAGTGCCAGTTGGGCATGTGACTTCTTGGATTATTAATGTCTTGTTGAATTCTTAGGTGTAAAATTATCACTCAGTGCCCCAATCAGGAACACAAGAGGTCCATGAATAGTGAGCTGTAGAGATATGTGTGCACCTGTGTCTCCACTGGCGCTCGAGGTGTTGAACTGAGGGTCTGCAGTGCAAAACTGTGGGAGCTGCTGCCATTACAAACACCAGCAGAATTGCTGGCTGAGAGCTGGGCTAGGTCTAGGTCTGACCACACTGGGACCCAAGGGGATTTCTCGCAGTTTCTGTGGGTCTGAGGCATCAAGAAACAACAGCACTGAGCTCCAGTTATAACCGACCTAGCCAATTCAGATATGTGCTCTATTTTCATGCTAACTGTGATCTTTGAGTGCTCTCAGAAGACCTTTTTATTTATTTCAATACAGTCTTCCTGGATTTAGTAGAGTCTGACTTATTATAATCAGTTCTCTCAAGCAGATGACTTTGCACTAGTGTTGGGCATTGTAAAGCTTTAGGCCTCTTTGCAACAAGCCCAGAGTGAGTCCAGAGCTGTGACATCTCTGTGAACAGCATGTCAGTCTTTAATGGTTTTTAGTAAAAAAAAAAAAGTAAGTCCCGGCAAAGGGTGAATTTGATCCTCTCACCATGTGGTGGAGGGAAATCAGAGAGGTGGTCTTGAATTTCAAGCATGAGACTTGAGTGCCTTTGAACTAACTTCTGGGCCAAGAACAGTTTCTCAGAAACCGGATATGTGATGTGAATTTTACAGCCTATAACTGCTTCCTAGTTGAGACAGACACTGATAAGCTGTACTCATGAGGTGTGCAAGAACTCCAAGGGTGTTGGTGGTAATGTCTCAGTGATCCCTTGCCTGGCTCATTTACAGGCTGAGTTAGTGCTTGGGGAGCCTGGGAATTCACAGCTCTTGGTTAATATGTATTAATCCAGAAAAACCACATGAGAGTTTTGGTCACAAGGGTAACACAGAATGTCACAACGCAGAATTAGACTCTCGACGTGCCAAATATCTTCCTGGTGGTGGATGATGGTGTGATTTTTGGGGGATCTGTACGTATGAAAAGCTGCAAGACTGGAATTGAAGGGCAGCCACTCCGTGAAGGACCAGGGTTTGGTCTGCTGCCACACTGCCAGTGCTCCCAAGGAGGACCTCAGGACAAGGGCAGACCAGAGCAGTCTGGGCACGTAGCTGGAGCTCGCACTCAGCATTTCTGAGCTGAGCAAGTCTGGTCTATCAAAAGGCTATTTGACCAGCCTGCATTCCTGCTGCTCCTCTCTCCACCAAGCAATTTNTGAGCTGAGCAAGTCTGGTCTATCAAAAGGCTATTTGACCAGCCTGCATTCCTGCTGCTCCTCTCTCCACCAAGCAATTTAATGGGGCTGCTGGGACAGAGCTTTGCTTGTTCAAATTTCAAAGAGCATTGCAAGGAATGCAAGGAAGTTGTTGGACATGTTAATCAAAGGAAACTCATATTCAGGAGTTTGATTTATACCTGTGCACTGCACACAGATCATGTAGGCTGCTAGATTGATGCTCAGGCTACAGGTTGTAAAACTTCTCACGTGGATTCTGCCCTCTGCTCCTTCCAGCCACATCAGGCTGGAAGCAGCTCATATCTGTGTCCCAGATGCCTCATGAAAGAGAGTCACTCTGATTGTTGAGAGGCGGTTGTGCTCTCAGACCTGCTCTGTACCTTCCTTTTCTTTCTCCTCTTCTCCAGCTCCGATATGTTCACTTGAAAAGGATTAGGACACCGAACAGCCCTTGTCCAGGATCTGACCCTGTAAGAAAGAGAGTGCAGTCCCTCCACCTAGAAGAGTCACTCCTGTGGAAAAACAAGAGGGTATTTATCCCTGTCTACCACATCTGCAAACTCCAGCTGGAGTCTAAAAGCTGAGCCAACGTTTTTGTTGTCATTAGTGCCTCTTTGTAGGAAATCCTGCCTAGAATTGCTTGCAGAATACATCCTTCACACTAGGAACCAGCAATGTGTGCAGTGCTGTAGTGTGCCCTCCTTCTGCAGCTCACAGCATGGAATGCAGACACTGAAAGGCCACCAAATTGCCCCCAGAATGTGTGCTCATGCTTGTGACGCTCTTGGGGAGATTAGGAGCCAATCCTGAATTCTGAGCTCCCATTACTAGTGCAGCTCGTTCATGAGGCCTCAAAAATGCTGGCAGCTTTGATCGTTTCAAGTCCTAGCATATAACTGGGGATGCCAAGCTCTGAGTTCAAAGTCTGTCGGTCCCCAGATCCATAAACTGATCAACAAGCACTTGCATGCCATCATGCAGAAGGACTCATGAAGGGGTGGGGTGGGAGCGCATTCCTTCCTTCCCCAAAACTCCTGGGCCATGCCTGGAGGAGGCTGGATGCTTTGGTGTGATCGCTTCTGGTCTTTTCCTTCCTTCTTCACGTTGTAAATTATTTAGGTGTCAGCATCAAAGATCAGAGAGAAGCACAGGGAAAAAAAAATCTCAAGTAAATGCTTTATATTCCTTGGGATCATCTGTCCAAAGAGCTCTGCTTGCTTTGTGAGTATGGGCTGTGTTCAGCCACAAAACATCCCTATAATAGTTTACAGCTGGGGAAACTGAGGCATGGGGCTGTTAAAACGTGACTTGGCCAGAGCATCTGCACAGTCTCTGCCAGAGCTGGGAGGAGTGTTCTGTCCCCTGACAGCTCCTCTGCATCTGCAGGAGCAGGCTTCCTCCCTCCAGCAGCTTGCCAAGGGCTGCACAAGGGAGACCCTGCTCCTGCACATCTCCTGCTCCTACACATCCCTCCCGTGCTTTGGAACGTGGCGATGCTGCTCCCATGGCAACTCACTGATCCCGTCTACACCCAGCCTGCTGGCCACTCACCAGCCCCACCATTCCAGGGTTACACACCCCCTACCTCTCTGCATTCCCATCCCAAAACATCATCAGCCTCTTCTGCAGAACCCTGGCCTGCACACAGACATTCTGGGTGAGTTCTTATCCAAGGCTCTCCAAATTTCTTTCACTTGATTTTCCTCACTGGAATGGAAAAGGGCAAATGTCTAGAGATGCTCTTAGGAGAGACTTTCTCCAGGCTCTGCTGAGCTTCATGCTGTGCTGCCCCTTTCCTGGGTCAACATACAGGAGTATCAGGCTCCCTGTGGATTCTTTCTGCTCTGCTGGATTAATCCAGCTGCCTGAAGAGGAGGGATGTCTTGTTTGATGTCTCTTCATCATGTAGATTTAACCAGCAGTGGAGTTCAAGGTTGCTATAAATAGTTTTGTGCCTTGTCACAGGAGTTACCCATTTATTACAGTTCTCTTCCTTGTCAACAGCCTTCCTCAAAATTGGCTGTAGCAAAAGTTTTGGAGGCTGTGACTGCACAGCTCCCTTTGAAATGCCCTGATCTAGCATGACTGCAGCTCCCTGACTGGGGCAGGGATGTCTGATGTCCTGAAGAGCTTTGCCTGCTCCAGCCATCTAGTTTTATAACTTAACAACATGGCCTGCCACTCTTTGGTGGATCCCTTCTCCTGGAACGGGACGGGTCTTGTCATATTCTTGTCAGATCTGCAACCTCCTTCTGATTCTCCTAGGAAATACTACTCAGAGATCTGCAGATAAGCAGAGGGGAACTATTTTTTAATTATGACAGGAGAACAAGAGACTCCCTAATGTGAGCTGACTTCCCAACATTCCTTCAGGAAACACATCATAAAAGCATTGCTTGGTTCCCTTGTCTGTTCCCCCACTCCCATTCTAAATAGATGAAATCCAGCCCCCTCTGGGGTGGAACACAGCATCCACCGAGCAGCCTGTGGTAAAACCACCTGCCTGGGTTAAACATGGAGCAGCAGATGATTTTATCTCTTGGAAGGTTACGTAGAGTACAGGGAAGCTTTGTAGCTGGCCCAGAGAGAAGTGCCAGGCCGTGGCTCTTAGCTCAGACAAAGATTGCTTGTGCTGAGCAAGGTGGTTAAGGGTGAACTGAGGTTTCTCAGAGTCCTGAGCCAGTGGGTAGCTCCTGTCTGGAGTTTGGTTGTTGTTGGCTCTGTGTAGGCTTTTGGGTGCTGGAGGAAGTAGGTGTCCAGTGAGAGGTGATAAAGTTTGTGCTCTTGGCAGATCCTACATTGTGCCCGGGGTGCTGGCAATTTCTTCACTGCCAGCAGGGTTTCTGTATGGGATTTAAAGTTTTCATGGGCATCTGAGAAAGGTTTGTCTGCAATCCAACACTAAAGGGCAGAGATCAAAAAGACACCCCTATCATTACTAAAGCAGGAGAGGCATTTATTGCTTGGGTACCAAAATGAGGCTTTCAGGACCTGCCATTGGCTGTTTTCTGATGTTGGCCAAATCACATATTTGTCCTCACATCATGCCTCAGGTTCCTCACCTCTAAAATAAGGACAAAGTATTCCTCAGCCCTTCCCTACCTCACTGTGCAGTTGTGGAAGAAAACCTGGTGGGTACTGGTTTAGTTCTTGTGTTATAGCTCCCAGTACTGTATGACTTTAACAGTAATTCAGCCCAAAAGAAGAAATCAACTTACAGAAAAGCTTAGAGAATGTACAGATTGTAACCCCACCAAAAGGATGAAACAAATATCTGATCTCTGAAAGAGCAGCCTAAGGGAATCCTCTTTTTCTAAAGCCTTTCAAAACCTCATTTTTTTTTTCTCTACAGCTTAGGGTAGTGAAGCTAGCTCTCCTCAGGTAAACTTGCCAGCCATGAAGGGAATGTAGAATAGCAGACTGTGGAGGCACAAACCTTCAGCAGTGTGTGCTGTAGGGAATGGTGTGATCCAGGGCTTGGATGAAATGCTTCAGGCAGGCTACTTCCGAATTCTCTGACATTCATACAGAAAACTTGTCTTCTTTCCCTTTGTCTGTCTCACCCCCGTGACCCAAAATGGCTGGTCCTTCTCAGCTTCATCCTCTGCTGCCTGCAGCCTCAGAGAAAATTAGCCTTTTTACTTTGGTCTGATCAAGAAAATTCACACAGAGTTTTTAGACTGGACAAAGATGCCTAGTGTCCTGCTGTTAATTTAAGAAACTTGTTCAGAAAGACTTTTTAATGCTTGGAGGTGTTGAATGACTCCAAGGAGAAACAGTGGGCTGTTGGAGAGAGAACAGGGACATCATGTTTGCCAAGTGATGGATTTAGCTCTTGGTGGAACACCCCAACACCCGTCTATCCTGGGCTCCACCCTCTCAGAGTGTCCCTTTCCTGCCTTAATGTTTGGATTCTTAAAACTGGCAGGTGCCTGGATGTGCTGAGCAGGTTATGGCCCCGGTGCTATTTTTATCTACTGACTTAACAAGCAGTTTGAAGAGCTGTAGCAGGCAGGAAATAAAGTCCCTCTAAAAATACAGAGGGTAACTTTTAAGAGGTAGATTTTTAATTGCAGCTTGAGCAAACCATTTTTAGTTTCCATGAGTCTGCTCCTTCTCGTCTCCTCTGCAATCTGGAGCTTCCCCACAGCAGAACTCGTCACGGTTGTAGCCTTATGGCCCCACAAGTCTGTGGCTCTGCTTTCCGTGAGCTTCTGGCATCCCTGCCAAGATCAGGCAACAGCAGCCCCAGATTGTCTCTCCAAATCTGTGCATCTGCAGTTGGGCTGAGGGGAATCCAGAAAGGGGGAAAACTGAGGAAATTGCTTTCCTCCCTCTTTGGGGTATAAAATGTTCTCTTCTTTCAAGTTAATTTGTTCTGTGAAAGTTCCCCTTGAAATAATTTTCCAACTACTTTGAAAGATCAAATAGATTATATTGAAAGCTACTGTAAGATGAAGTGCCCATTTGGATTTAATAAATGCTGGTTTATAGAGTTCGGCTCGTTATTTCTTTGGGATAAACCTATAGAGAATGGGAGGGAGGAAAGATTTTAATGTTTCTGAAAAACTTATCCCGCGAACAGTAAAAACATACCCTAGAAATATACCAGCCACAAAAATGACATCTTAAATGCAGTATTTATGACTTTCTGTATTTGTTTTGCATAAACTTTTCTGGTTTCTATTACACAGATTGATTTATGGAGTTTATTTGGAATAAATGTAGTGCATACTTGAAACAAACAGCGTCCTGGCCTGTGAAGCACCCAGGAGATACAAAACCTCTGTATGGTTCAACCTGGGAACCTCCAAGTCCTTTTTATCTGAATATCTTTTTCCATTGAAAATAAAATGCAGAAAAATAATAAGAAATTAGATGAAGAAAAGCAAATTGGGAAAACATATGTAGCCAATGTTTCGACTAAAATTGGTCTGAACTTTGTATTCAGTGTCTCATTCTGTTCCTTAATGAAATGTTCTTTATCCAAATGGAAATTTTACCACGAATATCATTTTTCACAGATTTGTTTGGGAGGTGTGGGGAGCTGACAGGGGCTGGAGGGGATTGAAACTTCTCAGAAAACATTTTGATTTTACTGAAATTCATGTAACTTTAGAAGGTACACCGGACTAGAAACTTCTTAGTAACTTTTCCATTAACTTCAACCTTTAGGAGTGAAGGGAAGCAAACAAGGAGGGATTTGCCCATAAACCATCAATTCTTGAGCTGTAAATGAGCTAATTGCATATTTTAGCAGGTTGGGGGAAAAACAGTAAAACAAGGATTGTCTGTATTGATTTATTTTTAAAGCGCATAGGTTACATTTATCTCTGCTTTCCTCCTGTTCCCCTGACAGGCTTGGCATCTGCCCTGTTCCTTCCTGTAACTGGATTACTTGTGTACTTTTAGTGCTTTTCTAGATTGGCTAAAATAGTACCTTTTCTGTATATTTTAGAGGGGGGGTTGCAAGTCATCGCAGCACAAAGATTCTCTCAGAAACCTGAGTGGTGTCCTTTACATGCCCACAGCAAAGCACCTGGGTTTTAAATACCCAGTAAGTGATCCGCACACTGATAACTACTGGGTGGAAAAAAAAAAAAATTATGATTATCCTGAATTTGTTATTGAAAAATTGCTGGCAGATAAAAATTGAGGCTTGTCAGCTTTTTAATAGCTAAAAAATGATACTTTAAGCTGCATTTGCCTGCTGCCACAGGGTCTGAGTGGCTGCAGACAGGAGGAATATATGGTTGTATGCTGCTCAAAACTAATCAGTGGGCTGTTCTCCCAACTGTGTCATCTTTCCAAAAACCATCTGGTATTTAATGCCATGAGTCTATTTTTCACAAGCTGCCTAGAGTTCTCTCTGTAAGATCCAAGGCTGTAGTCAGGTTGTCATCACCTGTGCTAAATGAAATGAGGAGACTCCCAGCAATCTCCCACCTGCTGGTCTGACCAGTGTGACCCATATGGTCACTCCCTAACCCAGACTGATCTAGGGGGAAAAGTGACTGCAGGTGTAAAATGGCTGTCCAAATGAACTACCTGTGGAGTTGTTCTGCTCCATCTTTTGGGAGAAAAGAGGGATATTTTAAATCTAATCTTCTGTAGCACACTGGATTGCATCCTCGGCATTGTCATGGACCCATCCAGATTAAACTCTGTTTCTTTGAAAACCAGAGTACCCTGACAGATATGCTCTCACATGCTGTGGGTCTCACCAGTGACCATGTTTGGTGGATTCTGTGCTTGTGTGCTTGAATTGCCTGGCAATTTGTGCTTCCCCCTTGTAATCTCTTGTGTGTGACTCTCCCAGGAGCCCCACATTGCCCTGAGAGCACTGAGACAACGTGGGCCTCCTACCTTGCCAGGCTTAAGCACTTAAGTAAGTGACTGCCCATAATTAGGGACCATTTGATGGAGGAATAATTGACCATGGCACATGAGTGCTGATGTAACCAGGTTTAGGAAGATCTTTTTCATGCTGGCTGAGTACAGAGCCATGGGGAATGGAGCCGTAGAGGATAGCACTAAGGAACAAATCCTGTCCTACGGCCTGTGCACACAAAAAGCCTTGATGCCCAATTGCTAATTGCTGAAAGGATGCACAGATTACTCTGGCAAGGCCTTCCTTAAGCACCTGACACTGCACTCTGGCAGGGGAAGAGCTTTGAGGTGGCTGTGCTTGACCCACTCTGCCCCAAGACAGCTTTAGTTGTAGTAATAGTCTTCTGTCTCTCAAATGGAAGTTTTTATTTCAAGCTGCCTATTCTTTGGGAGTTATCTTGAGCTTCTAAGAGCTGAGTTGAATGACTTTTCTTTGCCTCACTTTGCCAGAGGAAAACCTGGGCTGCCTGATTTCTGATGCGCTGCTTGTTGTACTTCACAACCCTATTCACAATAGTGTGGGGTTAAAGAGTAAAATGCTACAGGTACTAGGATATCTGCAAACTGGTAGGAGAAACTGGAGCCTCATTGCTCTGTGCACTTAAGAATCTCCAGGCATATTGGCAGCAGCCCAAATGTGCCCACGAGGCCAGGATAGGAAAGCTGGGACCATTGTTCTTCCTTGGCTAACGTGGCATTCATTGAGGCACAAGCTATTCCTGGGGGACCAGACTCCCACTTCCCTCTCCAGCTGCTAGTTTTCCCTCAGAAATCTGTTTTGCCCTCCTGTACAGAAATAACTGTGATGTACTTTAGCACATCTTGTTTGTGATGGCCCCCATCCAAAACCTACTGATATCAGAGGAATGTTTTGGAGGGACTCAGAGGGATTTTAGATCAGATCCAAACCTTTGCAGCTAGTTTTGTATTGCATTCCTGCCAGTACTGACTGACCAGCCACCAAACTCCTGAGAAAATCAGCATGAAGTGTCAGTCAGGGTTCAGTTCAAGTGACAGCTAAATTTGCCTCTCTGGAGATGAATGAGAGCTGGTGGGCCTGAAATGTGAACGACCTCAAACAAAGCCAGCCAGTGTCCACACCAGCAAGCTTTTAAATCATACAGTAGCCTTCAACCATTAACACTTCAAACACCATCTGGCCCTTTGAAAAGGCAGTTCATTTATTAATGTTCCTGTTAAAGTCCCTTCCACACTCTGTTCACAGCATTGCCTCCTGGATTGGTCAGACCCTGGCTTCTCGATCCCACTCAAGCAAGGATGAAAACCAGCCCTGAGATGTTTTAGGAGGATCCAGGGGTGGGATGCCAAGGTCTGAAGTCTCACACCTCCCCTCTAGTTTTGAGTGAGTCACAGCTCCTTCCTCTCTCTGTCAAGGCTGGGAGGCTGCTCAGACAGACGTGCCTGCACTGGCTGTAGATCCAACTGGCATCCTGTGGTTCTGGGCATGGCAGGGAGTTTCTAAATCCATTGCTAGATCCTACTCACTGGCATGTGCCTGAGAGCCAGCAAAGGTCCTGGATCTGCCGTGCTCTGGGTTGTCACCCTGTCTGACAAGAAACATTCTGGGCTGTGAGTTGGAGCTGCAGAGCTGCCCTGAGATCTTTTCAAAAGTCAGTCTCTGGGTTCTCTGATCACAAGGCTGTGCAGGGCCTGTCTTCAACTCAGATTCCCCACACAAAAGCTGACCTGCACACTCCTCTCCTTGCTGGCTTTGGACATCTCTGCTTTCTTGATTTAAAAATGCTCTTTAGAGCAAAAAAACCAACTATGTTGTCTTTTCTCCTGTTCCATGGACAGACACAGTGCAAGCAGAGCAAGCATGAATTGCACCACACTTGCTGCTCACCAGCTGGCCAGGGGAGAACAGTGCTTGCTTCTGTCTGGGCTGTGGGGCTGGAAAGGTGAGGCTAGCAGCAGGAGGCAAGACAAATACGAGCCTGTTTTTGATTTGCCATCTGACCCCTGCCAGCTCAGAGCACCCTGTCTGTAATCGTGACCTAAATTAAGCCCAAATGCCATGAGCAAGGCTGTTGCTTTCTCTCACAATGCAAGTGTTTCCAGGTACCTAGCCAGAGATTTATAATCCACAACTAATTACATTCTTGTTTGTGTCTGCTGTCATGCTGGTTTGGGCTTTCTGTGGTTTGTTAAGTCCAGGAGCGTGCCTGGCCCTTTGTGCTGCCAGCCTGTGTGTGGAGACAGCAAGGGGCATCCGTGGCTGACAGCTTAGCAAGCTGCTGGAGGAAACCTGCTGGGCTGGGCTGGCTGTCTTTAGTAGCCCAAATACCATGGGAGACATTTTGGCTTGTTAAATTCTTGACTGCACAGGTCTGCTGTCCACGGTAGGTTCACTTGATGGAAATAGCTCTGGCAGCAGCCCAACAGCAGGAACACTGCTTTTCTCTTAAATGTGGAAGGAGACAGAGGCTTGGTGTTCCCACCCAGCCAGCTCTTGCCTCGTTGATGGCAGATGACCAGCATCTTTAGCTGAGCTTAGGTGCGGTGGTTTTGCTGTGAAGCTGAAGGTTAGATCCTTGTAAACAAAGTCTGCAATTAATTACCAGTAATTAGCACAGCTTCTTCTGTCAGGGTACTGGAAGGAGCAGGGTGGAATAACAAGCCTTGTGATGTCACATGGTTCTGCAGTGTTGGCTCTCGCGGGCTGTGCTGGGGACCGCGCTGGGCAAACCCTTTGTGAGAAGCCAATGTCTTGTCCCACAGGGCAGACAAGCTTCATTCTGCATTGCAAAGCCTCTCCCCAGAAATACAGGAACGGTTTCTGAAGAAACCCAACTGGGTGTATGCAAAACCTCTGGGTTCTCTGAGGAGCCAAACTGAGTTTTCAGTTGTATGTTCTGTGCTGGTTCCCTTCTGCTGTTCTGTGCCAGGTGACACCACCACAGCAAGATCTAGACTCCCCAAATGGAGGAGAACCCTAGAGCATATTACTGGAAAAGCAGTTCTAAATGTAATATACGCTCTCCTCTACACTTTGTCTGCTTTCTGTGTTTTCTCCCTGTGCCAGGAGTTCTTGAAGTCTGTGCTGTGATTGTGACATTGGGGCAGACAAGTCAGGCAAATACTTCACACACACACACACGCTCCGAGCAAACCAGACATCCGGTATTTAGAAATAAACAGCGTAAAGAGATTTGGGAAAGTCACTGTTCATGCCAAGACATTTAAGAGGCATCTTGGTTCAAGCAAAAGCCTCAACTCATTTCCATTTTAATTTTTTTTTTCACTTTGTTTAACTGTTGAGTTAGTTACTTCAAACCAAAATGGATCATTTCTATTTCCAGTTGATCAAAATGAGGTAATCTGACTTCCACTTACATTTTGAGGTGCTGATTTTCACCTAAATATTTTATCTGTCAATGGACAATCATTTTACTGATAGAAAAATATTCTAAGTTTCTACCCATCCCTGGTAATTCACAGAAGTTGAAGCTGGCACTTTTCATCTTAAACTCTTGGTTTCCATTGCTTAAGAAGAAACTCTCTCCTTCACTACCCAGTGCCTGAGTTAGCAGGGATTGGAGGGAGACAGTGGCCCATCAAGAGAGGTGTCAGACTCCACTGCTGTCTCCTGTCTGCATCACAAAGCGTCACTCAGAGGGCTAAAATCTACAGACACCTTTGCATATAGACTGGACACTATTGGTCTGCACTCCTGGAAATTTGGACCCAATCCAGTCTAGGTTTTGCTGGTTTTCTTAAGGATCAACAGTCATTAAAGGTGACGAGAATCTTGGAGCGAGACCCAGATAGCAATCACTAAACACAGGTGTACAAAACTGGTGAAATTATTTCTTTGTAGCAGTAAAGGAAAGTATAGCTGTATAGTGCATGTGCCCTGAAACGTGTGCTTAGTTGTGGAATTGTGGTTTGTCTTTGGTCGTGCTGTATATTTTTGAAGTGGAATTGAGGCCAATGGTATATACTTTGTCTCGTGTGTATTCAGATTTATGTGGAATGGATTTGAGAAAATATGACAGATGGGAAATAGATGGATGTTTTTTTCCATGCAGGTTGGCAGTTCTTTTTACCTGCTAGCAGCTTAAATAATGGAAGCTGGGTGATGACCACACATTAACACTTTCTGCTGCTCTGAGTGCTTTTCAAGAAGGGAGCAATTACTTCAAAATCTGCTCTCCTTGTAGTCAGGCCAGTATTTGCAATTTAACTCCTGTTTCAGATTAGTTTCAGTCACCCATTTTTACCTGGCAGACCACTTGCAAAGATGCTCATTGCTCATCAAGACCTAATTTCTGACAGATTTGTGCATATTAGATCTCCTCCTCTGTTTGTAAGTAGAATTGGGCTTTGTTTTTTGGAAAACATGAGCAGAGTCTAGGAAGTTCATATTCTGACTGTGTCCGGTGTTTGTCAGGGAGAAATTTGGCAATGGTTGCCGTGTGCTACTGGCATAGCTGAACATCAGGAAATGGAACCACTTACTCTTGCAGCCCTCAAGGGTGTGCTGGCCTCTCTCTGGGAAGGAGGAGAACCTCCCTTGCCCCAAGAGAGAGATGGGGCTGGGGCTCAGTGAAGAGGGAGTCCTCTCCATCCACTGTGGCCAGAGGGCATTGGAAGTTTTGGGAGGATTCAGCTCACTGAGTTGCAGAGAAATGCAGAATGATAGAGATTTTGTACAATTTCCTTGTCGAGATCTCCTGCTTTCTTAATCCTCCTTCCAGGCCTCTCTAATGCAGATGGGATTCTGTTCATTGGGCACGTGGTACACCATAAAACATCTCCAAAAACCAGCAGTGTAGAAGAGAAACACCAAGTGAAGGTTCTGTGGATCCAGGATTGGTACATTTGTTGCATGCAAGATGATGCAGTGTTGAAAGAGACGATGCTGACAAAGATGTCTCTTGTTCCCTGCGTGCTTTGAGTTAAATTCTGCCAAGGAGGACTTTTCATCCTGCAAGCTTGGTCTCTTCTGTGGGGCTGTTGGCAGTTATTAAAACACAAAGCCCTTCTTGCCTACAAATCCATGTGCTTGATCTTTCCAGCCCAAATCCTACAAGTAACATGCACTTGTCCCCAGGGCAACTTGCTCAAATAACCACAGCTCTGCCGGAAAAAGGGCCATTTGAGCCTTAGGGAATTGGGAGGAGAGATTGAATTATTCCCAGCATCCAAAGACCAAGAGGTTCCTTCTTCTTCAGCAAATGTTTTCAGTTCCCACTTGGTGAATTATTGCTAGGGATTTTTTTTTCCTTTCAGTGTTTCCATGAATGTGGTTGAGGCTCTGATCCAGGAAATGGGGGGAAAAAAACCTCTGAAAAATGTATCGCACCATTTCAAAACTCAAGTGGAATTAATTAAATCCAAATTTCAACAGTGTGTCCAAAGTTGAGCTGGGCTCAAGACACACTTCAGAAGGTTTGATTTCAAAACAATTCCTTTGAGCACATGCACATAATTTAGGGAGGTTTCTGTGTATCCAGTGCAAGGCAGGAACAGGGAGCTGCTGGGTACCTGAGCGCAGAGAGAAAAGGTAGCATTTGCAGGCCATCCGGAAAAAAACCTCTTTCTGCCTGATTCAGTTTATCCTAATCCTCTGCTCAGCAAGCTGCAGGCTGGAAAAAGAGTCAGGAAATAATGTTGTGGAAAGGAGAGCCAAACCATTTGAAATGGAGATGCTGTGGCTGGTACATTCACAGTTCTGCTTGCTGGAGAAGTAAAAAGAAGTAAAAATAGCTAAGGAACAGTAAAAGAGAAAGTGTCCAGGACATCAGGCTTGGGCTGAAGGAAAAGAGTTTGGTAATGAAAACTTTTCTGAACGGTGGGGGATGCAGGACTTTTCCCAGCTCCACCCCTGAAAGGGAGGGTACCTTGGAGGGTCCGAGTGCTTCCATCCTTTTATCTATTAAATTAAGATAATGTAATTTACTGCCCCAGAGAAAACATGATGGATTTTATAAAACAGTGCTAGTAGGCTGGAGCTTTCTCAGATGTTTTTTTAAAGCCACATGCCAAATCCTTTCCTCGTTTTCATGCATGTGTCCCAACTAGCTGCAAGAGAGTTACACATGGGTCAGTGAGGAGTAGAACAGGCTCTTTAAAGTAGTATTTAACAAATTCTTTCTGTCAAGCCTGTAGCCTGTTTTTTCACTCATTGTGGAGGAAACCAGCATGTCTCATATACTCTTGACTTGTGGTGGTGACCTGGGAGAAAGCTGATGGGGAGGACTCCTGCATGAAAGATAAATTGGGCCTATTTAGTCTCTGCAAATGGGGAGATTTTGCATTGAGAGCCTGAAAATGGCGACGGTTCTGCCTCATTTCTGCCAAGCAGCAATACATGTTGTCAATATTTTTCCTGCAGATCTTCTGCCTGGGCAGGGATGATGTGGGTAAATGTTCTAATGCGGCTGTATTTCTGTGGAAATATATATATATATACATATGTGTGCGTGTGGCTGTATATTTCGATGGAATTTCAGGTGTGCTGTGAGCTGATGAACTCTGTCACAGGTGAGAGCAGAAGCATTTCTGTCAGCCACTGTTTGGAAGAAAGGACACAGCAGATCTCTGCTGTACAATGAGTTTTACAGACTTTAACTTCATCACTGCAAGAACAGTTATGTGTAAGTCAGCATTACCTGTTGCTGCATAGCAGCAGGTGTACCTTGAAATACTGGGGACTATTTTGGATGGGGATGACGTGGCCTTAGCAGGCTGAGAATCCCAGAGTCATGCTTGAACCCTGGAATTAAAGCAGCTGAATTCAGGGCTCTGACAGGTCTGGGAATCTATCTTGTTGAACTGCACAGCAGCTAGACCTGCCAGTACAACAGGGATATTGAAGGATGAGATGAGTCCATTTGTTTCAAAGACCTCCCAGCCAGATGTTACCCCTGCTGTATTGCATATGGCTTTCTTCAGGCACAGAGTTAACCCTAAAACCTGAGCCAGCTGGTAACAAGGGCAGCGAGCACCGGCTGGGTCTGTGTGGCATTGCCCATCCAACTTTTCCTGGCAGCTCCAACACTGGAAACACATTGACAGTGAGGTTCAGTAGAAGCTCAGGGGCTCGACCATCACAAAGGCCACACAAACACTTCTCCCTTTGCAATGGCTACTGACAGCCTGTTTGATCCAAGTCTTTTGTGGGTAAATGGCATATCAGAAATTCATTTCCTCCTGCTTCCTTCTGCGTTGCATCAGCAGTGTTGGAAGTCATGTGCCTGATACCTCATGGCAGCAGCATGACCTGAAGAAACACAATGAAATTACCTAGACAATCCTTTTCCAAGCTGAAGAAATCCCTTTTGGGTTTTTTTTGTTTTCTTTTTTTTGCCACTACCTGCTGGATCTCCTACTTTTCAGTTTGCTGAGGCCTCTTCTGTTAGTTGGCCCATGTGTGTCCTCCATCCCTTTGTCCTTGTATCCTGTAGCTTGTTTCCTTGCAGGTTTTTCATGTCTTTCAGAGGTAAAAAGGAAAGGGAGGAAATTATATAATTATAAAAATACAATAGTTTTATATTCCTGTTTGACTGCTCCTGGGCTGCTTTCACATGTGGCAAACATACCCAGACAATTAATCTTGTGCACCCACAGGGTGTAACTGTAAAACACTGCATGACAGATAAAGATGTATCTTCCTTCCCTATTGTGCTGTGTTTGGGGGATTTTTTGGAACCTCTGCTTTTGCTGTGTCAGGGCCAGTTACCCTATGTGGACCCCCGGACATATTCTAGTTGATGTGATAAAAACAGATCCTCTATGTCTTATTAAAATTGCATACTAGGGCATACATTCATTTTTCCCTTCTGTTTTTTGGGGGGTTTTTTTTGTTTGGTGTTTTGTTTTGGTTTTGTTTGTTGTTTTTTTTTTTGAATGGAGAAGTAGCCAAAATGAGAAGAAACTCATGGCCATGGTAGAAGGATGGGAGAGAAATGGCTCACGGCCCACTTGTTCTAGCAGGGCCTAAGCTGAAGTGCCACAGGTGGTGTGAGCGAGCAGATAACAACCAGCCCATCTGAGAACGCTCTCCAGAGCAAGAACTGCTGAAGCATTTAGGTGCTTACACTGCTGGATAGGTCCTGCTTTCCCTGAGTGTCCTTGTGCCGGGGTGGAGCACTCAGGGAAACTCATATAATGAGCACATGCTGCTGCTTCAAGTGCTGGGGGCAGGAAGCCTCCAAGTACAGGAGCAATGACTGCTCATTCGTGTGTCTCTTCTGTCTGAGCTGATGAGTTCACAGTGCTGCTCCCCTGCAGTTCTGGAATCTTATTATGCTGTCATCTCTGCCATTCTTTGTGCATCTCAGAGTTTCTTCCCAGTATATCCTCAATTTCTCTGCATTATAAGTACTTCTATCCAGGATTGCTATTTATGTGGATGGGGTTTGGTTTCTATGCAGAAGGCCCTGTGGACATAAATCCTTTGGGGACTTCAAGAGGACATATTAGATGGTCACTCCAAGTTGAAACTGACTTTGGGATTAAGTTATATAGTTATTATCAACCAAGGAGAGCTGTGGGCAAAGGGAAGGAGCAACACAATGGACTGGGGTTTGTTTAACGTGTCTCTCCGTGTTGGATAAGTTTGTGCCCAGTGCAAGCACCATCCCCCAGCATCTGATTCTTTCTCACTCACTCATCCAGGGTTTTCCAGACCCACCTCTCTGGGAAAGAGCCAGCCTGAGAGAAAAGACCTCAGCAGGCAGCAAGGATCCAGGCAACAGGCACTGCTGCTTATGCAATAGGCAAACATTGTAGTAAATAACATGTGCAGCTTTGTTATTAAGCTTGATCTTGTTAGGGGGGCAATAAATGTTCCCTGTGATCATTTTTCTTGTAGAATATCAACACAGGATAAAATTGTGGCTCTGGCTTTGCTCTTCCTGCTCATTAGAGCTCCATGCTGCTTCATGCCATGGCCTCAATCTGTTGCTGTTTGCCTTGACAGCTGCATGTCCCCAATTTCCTTCAGACTCATTTTGCACGTGATAATGCTGGCAGTTCTTGGGTTTTTCATGTCCCTTCCCCCCTGCCCCTTCTCGCTTTTACAAAGCCAACTTAGCAGCAAATTGTGCTTAATTTAAAAGGGATGGTTTGGGCAAGATACCTGTTTGCTGGAAACCAAAATCAGGGACATCTGGCATTCATCGACTTTTAAAAGCAAAGAAATGACACAACTAAAATGCAGATACAGAGGATTTCCAGCTACTTTGTGGGGGGGATGTTGTTTTAGTGCATTGAACTCAGATAGTTTTGTTCTACTTGCTACTAGCTGATGCTCTGGGTATAGTCTGGTCTGAACCACTTGTTTAATTATATACCACTAAAAAACTAGCTTTTCTTCAGAAAATGCCCTCTCTTTTTTTGCCCTTTTTTTTGCCTTTTTTGTTTGTTTGTTTGTTTGTTTGTTTGTTTGTTTGTTTTTTGTCTCTTCATCTGTGCAGGATGGCTGCTTTAAGGCCTGAAGATACTTCTAGAGCCATCCCGAGTCACCAAACTCCACCTTTCTGCCAGAAAAAGCTTTTGTATCATTTCCAGAGCCATGCTGTGCCTGGGGGAACTTGAGCAGGGGACACTCCAGCCTCACTTCCAATTTCTAGGCTGATTTACAACAGCAGGGCCAGAGAATCACTTGGTTTGATTCGCTGGGCATACAGGTGGGAGTAAGAAATGTTTCCCAGAGCTGGCCAGGCCCTGTGATGCAGAGGAGCTGAGTGGTGCCCTGCTAGCCTGGAGCTCTGAGGCAGCTGAAGCAATCCCATCTAATCAGTAGCTATAAAACAAAAAACCAGCCCATTCTGACACTACAAAACAGTAGAGTTTTATTTGAACTTGAAGAGAATAAATGAGTCTTTGGCATTATGTGGGGAGAGGAGACTGTGCTTCTTGCTGCCAGTAGTGCATACTTTCTAATTCAAGAAGGAGCAGCAAGGCAGATCCCATAGACACCATCAGGCACGAACCCAAAAAAATCCTGGCTTTGCCCATGGAGAGAGTGAGAAGTTGGATCCTCTAGAACAGAGGCTACTTTATGAGGAGTCAGAAACTGGGCCACACACAAACTGGGTATGTGAGGGTAGCAGGGCACTGCTCTGTTTTTGCTGAGGGATCCCCAGGCGGGTCAGCCTGGGCCATACAGGCTCTATCTGAGCAAGAACAGCTCACTCTGCACTGACCGCCTCATCTGTGCATGACAGGTTTTGTGTCAGCTGCCTCAGACTCCCCACATCTCCCCACTGCTGGCAGTGGGGGAGTCTGGATCAGAACAAAACCAGAATTTTATGAAGGACAGAGGTATAATTCTCCCCACATTTCACTCACTTCCCTCTTTCTGGCTGAATCCTTCACTCCTGCTGGATCTTCCCCTGGGAAGTGATTGAAAGAGCCTCAATAGTTTAATCCAAACTGCCCTCCAGTTCCCTGGTGATGCAATTAATTGAAAGCAGGATTTTTACATCTCTGTTCTGCTTAAAAGTATCCCCTGGCCATCAGGCTCTCCTGCTATGGGAGCTGAGAGTCACTGTGCTGGCAGCCACATCCAGTATGAGCCTGGATTTCTAAGGGGATAATCCAGGACGACATCAGGTCCCCCTGTGTGGCAGTCCCAGCTATAATCAGCCTCTCACAGTTGTGGGCTATTGCAGTTCAGCATCAGGAGTAGTTTCTTCCAGCATTGAAGCTTGCAGTAGCAAACTTAAACCTTTTTCCCCATAGTAATCTATAGTAGAAGAAGCTTCCAGTGCCTCCCCATGATGGATTTCCTTTTGAGAATTTCTATGAATCTGCTCCCCTTGCCTTGGAATTAATCACACTTAGAGATAGAAAACAGCCATGCCTTTGCTAGAGAGAATGTGCTGAAACACAGTAAATTCCATATGAAAATGTAATGTCTGATATAGGCAAACTCTAAAGAGATGTAACTTGAATGAGCAAAATTCTGAGAGCTGGGTGAAGTAGGCAGAGCCTGGGATGAGAGAGAGCGAGGCTGTGGCACAGTGTGCCTCAGTTTCCCTGTTTGGCAGATGAGGAAGAGGAGAACAACAACTGGAGAACTTAGGGCTCTGATTCCTATTGCCTGTCAGAATTAGTTGTGAACAGGATAGGGAGAGGTTTAAGAATTTGGTTTAAGAATTTGGCTGTAAGTTCCGACCGACAGTTCCTCCTGCCCACGCGACCCTCGGCGGTGAGAGCAGACTGTGGCAGACAATTTGCAGGTGGACTCTGAGCCAAGGCTGAGCCCCAGTTTGGCTGCTCTTCCTTACAGAAGGGAAGGCATGTTTTGGTTTTCCTGGGCTGTCTGCAGAGCCTCTCTCTCTCCAGTCTGGGACAGGTGCCAGCCACTTCCAATGCCTTTTCCCAGTGAGTTTAATAACTCTACTTCCTTCATCCTGTCTTGAGCTCTCAAAATAGCATCCTCAGGTATGACATGACACACTTTATTGCCCTGCTGTCTGCTGCAGACAGTGTCCTCTTTCTTTTTGCTTATCCCTGCTTCAGTCTATACATAGTCCTTGGGATTGGCATCCTTTGTCCTATTGCAAATGCCAGAGGGACCTGGGGATAAGAGGGGACAACTCTTGCTGAGAGCACTGGAGTGTGCTAATTCCTATAGCACTAGGACACATTTTGGCATATCCTGAACTCTCTTCATTTAATTTAGCTACCACACTTGCTTTGGCATTGGAGCACAGCACATCCCACAACACCTGGGTTTTACCTGAGGTGGAAGACACCATCCTTTCAGGCCCCCTGAAAATGGTGGGTTTGTGCAGACTATGAAGCAGTGATCACAAATCCTCCTCCTCCGTTTAACTGCTGCCTCTTAGCAAAGCCAAAACTCCTGAGCATGAGTTCATTAGCCCATTGGAACGGTGCTTCCTTGGCTCCTGACTTCCCTCCAAGGCTCTGGCAGCCAGACACCACCTCTGCTGCCAAGCTAAACCTTGCCATGCTGTGTGAAGGGACAGGCTGCTCGGCACACGGCCAGGAATGGGCCTGTTCTCACTCAGCTATTGAGCATCCCTGCAGGCACGCTGGTTATGCCAACCCCCATCCTACAGAACTTCCATACAGGCTCATATTTCTTCTGAAGCTGCCTTGTCCTTTCGTCCACACCTTACGAGGAGAGGCAAACCCGTGTTTGCCCCATCCTTCCCTACCAAAAAGCTGTGTCTGGACTGCTGATGCCCCATGGAGGAAGTTAAATGACCCCTTGAAGGGACTGACTGCCATGTGAACACCCTGGCCCAGCCACTGCAGAGCTCATTTGGCTGGTTTGGCCTCTTGCAGGCTCTCTAAAAGACATCTCTCCCCCACTGCTTTGTGCTTCTGCCAAGTGAGCTGTGCTGTGCTGCGTCCCTGATCTTTTCTGACATTAATTACCCTTTCCTGGCTCAGACTGCCCAGTTTGTGGCCAGGAAACCAAACTCACTTGCGCCTGGAAGCAAAGCAGGAGGGAAGAGAGGGTGTCTGCTTCCTTGGATGGCCAACTGGAATAAGCAGGTGTCTCTGAGCCCTTCCTACCCCAGGGAGAGCTGATAGGCAGCTTTGCCCATTGCAGCCCAGGCTGGATGCAGCCAAGTGCTGAGCACCTGCTCTGCCTGCTGGAGTCTCTGGGAGCGAGGGTGATGGGCCAGCTCTGAATGTGTGCCCAGCATCTTCAGAAATGCACCACAGACCGGCACAAGTGCAGTGAGAAACAGCAGGAGGAGTAAACCTTGGAGGCCGCCTGTCTCCTTCTAGAGGTGACTTTTTAGGCCATTAATTTAAAAGTTGTTTTCCTCCACTTGGCCTGGTTGCCCATGGCTTCCTCCCTGTGACCTCTGAACAGCCCTACTGCAGTAAGTGACACCAGTGGGGAGGCACGGGGTCCCAGCTCCTTGTGTCGTACAGCCTGTGGCAGTGTGACAAACCAAGGATGGATGCTTCTCTAAAAACACCACTGAAGACTTTCCTGGCACCAGCCACATGCTCAGTGCCACCCTCTTTCTCAGGGTGACGGTGTTCCCATGCAGGACAGAGCTTTGAATTGAATGCTCTGAGCTTCTGGTGGGGGAGTGCAGTTCTGCTGCTGGGCTTTTGGAGACTGCCACCAGCCTAAATCAGGAGCAAGAGGCTAAGTCAGGGAAAGGTAAACATGGATGCACTGTTGTTCCTGACACTTTCACAGCGCTCTGAAGTTCCCATCACACACCCAAATGAAGCAGCAGCACTTGGAGAGTTTAGCTGGCAACTGCCCAGTTACAAATTCATGGTCTGTATTAACTCCTGTGCTATAAACGGACAGAAAGGAAAATCCATACTTTCCTTGTAAAGAGCAGCAGCGTTTCTCAAAAGGAGCCTCTGTGTGTTTGCCACATCTTTGAGCCTGCGTCCAACATAAAGGGACCCACGAGGCAGAGTTATTTCTAAAATACAGCACCATCTAGTGCTGTACTGCAGCAGGTCACCCACCGCCTGTCCCCACTCTGTCACCCGCAGCGCTGGGGTCCTCTCCTCGCTTTCCCTCCCCAGCTTAACTCTCTCTGCCTTTCGGAGTGGCCTTTGGTTTGCTTGGTGTGTCAGATGGCAGTGGGTTGTCCGAGGGCTGCTTCAGCAAGTCTCTTTGTGCCTCTGTGTACTTGCAGCGTTCCAACAGCCTCTTGCATAATTCATGGAGAAATTCTGTTAAAACTCCATCCAAACCCCAAATCATATGTGAAATGCAGCTGGAAACCAACTCTGTAGATTCGAGCCATTGCAAACATCCCTTCCTCCTGCTCCACCGCACCTTGTATTCCTGTGTGTTAAAGCCAGACAAAATTTCTAGTTGTGCAGAAATCCTGGGGCTGAGTGACACAAATATATCTGTTTTTCTGGGCAATGGCTGTATCCCTGTGCTCTGCAGAACCGTAGAGGGTGATGTGCTATTGCTGATGGTCCAAAGGGGTAAGAAAGATATTATCTGCAAGTTAAATTCACAGTTTAAAGCATTGTGTTTGCACTGGAAAGTAAACTTCATGAGGGTTGAAAACTGCTGATCTGAAGTGTCCGTGGGATAAAAGTGGGATTAAAAATGCTGCAAACACCATTTTCTAGGTGTAGAAGTTGTTTGGCCAAAAGCAGAGCTGGCTGATTATTATGGAGTTAATTTCGCTTCCATTCCCACCACCCCATCATAAATAAACAATCTGAAATTGATTGGCTTTTTCCCATACATTAAAATTCAAGGGTTCAGATTAAAACCAAATTCTCTTCAAGTTACATCCAGGATTCATGTATTTGGTTAAGCTGTGTAACATGGTACTAAAAGCTCCTGTAAATGAGAGCAATCTTTATATCAAAGCAACTTTACAATCCCCTCCCCGTCCAAACCCAAGCACTTTGAGCTAAAACCCTGGAGCTGCAGCTGCATGGAAGGACAAACCAGTAGGCCAGGAAATGCTTGCCGTGGTGCTGTGTGATTGACTCTTGCTACACAGACAGGTTTCCTCCTGCTTTTCCAGGGGGAAGGAATGTTGTATGAAGAAAGTGTAGTCTGGCGATAGCTTTGTCTGATGTAACTCTGGGTAGGAGTTGGGATGGAAAAAGTTCGTTCTGTGGTAACCAACACCACAATGGGGGAGGATGCCTGAGAAACTCGTTTCTTTCACAAGCGTGTGATACCTTTTCCCACATTTATTTGACCCCAAGGAAAACGCATTGTTTCTTTGCACCAGGCTTTGTTATTTTCACTTTCCCAGAGGATGCAGCCAACATCAGCATGAAGGTGTGAGAATTTGGAAATAGAACTGCTTGCTGTGTGCATAAGGGGACAGTTTCCTTGTGAACCAACAGAATCAAAACTGCAGAGTTTCTATTTTGGAGCCAGCCCTGATGGCAGTAAAAATTGTCTTTTTCAAGTGTTTTATTTATTGAAGCACAAAAGCCAGCAGTGTAGGAACTTGCTTTCCACGGCTCACAGCAAAGGCAGGGTTGGAGGAGTGTTGTGGACCAGTTTTCAGACACTCCTGTGCTGCGACTCCAGGAGGTTCTGCTTTTGGAGACCCAGGCCATAGTCACAAATGGTGCAGCCTTGGAAATCCAGCTGGCCAAAGCATCTTGCTTCTCAGCCATCAGGAAACCCATCTTGTAGGCGCTGTGGCACATCTCTTTGGTCTTACCTCCACGTGTCAAATGGGCCTCTCACTGATTTTTTGCACGAACAGGAGCTGCTGCCTCACCCTGGAGCACACTGTATCTGTATCCCATAAATGCAGTGTCTGCCCAGCAACATCCTGCCCTGAAGGAGAGAAGTTCCCAGACCCTGCCAAGTATCAACAGCAAGAACATGTCCCACGGAGACAAGGCCACACAGCAGCTTCCATGTGTCAGCATTCCCAGAGTCCTTCCAGCAGCCAGCCCGAATTCAGCTGCTCACACACACAGTTAGGTAAGCTAACATTCAAATAAAAACATTGGAAAATTCACCTTTATGTACCTCTCCTTGGCACTATCTTAGCTTTTCCTGGGTCAGTGCGGGACTATTGCCTCTCTTTGCTTCTAGACCTTTTATTCTTCCCTTTGCCAACCTAATTATGAGTGTCCCAGCTGAGACACTTTTCCATTTCCTTCATTTGCTAGGCAACCAAATGTCTGTACATTTCCACAGGGGTCTGTAAACATCTCATGGTACATTCTTCTAATTAGAAAACAATGTCTGTAGTTGTGTTTACATTGCTATGCTTATTAAGAAGAAAATGCTGGGCTGGTTTTGTGTTATGTGCAACCTGAGATTGTACATTTGTGTGCTGTTCAGAGGAGTATTTAATTGGTTCTTAAGAAATGTATCTTGGGGGTTTCTTGGTTTCTGAATCAACACAGACAGAGAGTTTACAGCTAGTTATTGTATGAAATTACGGATCACATGTTCCTGTGAACTTTCTCTAAGTTTATTCGACTCAAAAAATGCAAGTTGAGTTAAAGAGGAAAAATTGCATGGCTTCAGCAATGAGCCATCTCCCCGGGAGGCACTACTTGCGAGCAGGCAGTAAATTTTGGGGCAGTTGGGCAGAACTAGTAACAAATATCTCAAGGTTAATATCTGTGCAAAGGGGAATCAGAGGTTTCCCACACTTCTAGGATGATTTGTAGTATTCTGGAAACATACAGCAGGAATCCATGAATTCATCAATTCTGATTCTCCATATAATACAGGCTGTAGTAATCAATATCAAATAGAAATTTATGTTCTTTGAACTGAATATGTGTTTGAGAAAAGAGTCCAGTCTGCGTCAGAGGTTTCCAGTAGTGAAGAGTTGATTGCTACCTTAGTAAATTGTTCCATTTATTAGAAATGTTCACTTTATTTCTACTCTAAATTCTCACTTCAACCCCCAGCCACCAAATCTATGTTTTGTCTGCCAGAATGAAAAGTCTTTGGTCAGTTTTGCTCCTCATATTTCCGCTTCAACAGAATGTAAGATCACTCTGTAGCAAGAAGAAATTGCAGTACTGGATGCTTCTGCTTGAAACTTATTTTGTAACCTTTCAATTCAATTCTTGGCTCTTTCCTGGACCTTTTCCAGTCCATCCAAGTCCTGTGAGTGGTGAACCCAAGCACTGTGTGCTGCCAAATACATCAGTACCAAGTGCAAGGCTGGGGAAATTGCTCTTTGTTACTGATGACGTTACAACACTGAGTCACAGAAAGGTCTCTTGGAAGGACCGTTTTTGGAGACCTGCTCACCATTTTATTTCTTTTTAGTGTTTCCAGCTGATCTGTTGATCTGTACCTCAACAATTGCTTTATTTATTGACCATGCCGTATTTTTAAAGTATTTTACTGCTTCTACAGCATAAGCAGAGATCTTTGGAGAAAAGAAGGCTTGGTGGGAATGTTTTGAGGGTTGTGTCCTTACAGACTGAGACAATCTGGACCTGGCCTCGTTCTTTATGAGCCACCCTCCCAGATGGCCAAAGGCTGCAGTGTGGAGGATCACAGCTCCCTAGAAGTCCCCAGTGGCCGTCACTACAGGCACAGCCACACGGTGCTGTGTCCCTCTGCCTGCCTGTGACAGAGAGAGCCCAATTCAATGCTAACCCTTAAGCAAATAGTGCTCTGACCTCCCAGTTAGCAGAGCAGCCCTCCTTGCTTATTTTATTCTCAGCATTTGAACTGCAGCACATTCCAGTTGGGTAAAAAGGCTTCGCTGTCTGGAGCATGCCTGAGTCAGGTGGTGAGCATACCAAGAGCCAGACAGGATACTGTGCTTCCTGTGAGAGTAAACACTGAAAGTCATGCAAAGCATCTTTCATTCTGGCTGGGCCTCAACAGCCAGTACAGCCGCTGGAAAGGACGGGACTTCACCGAGACAGAGAGATTATTCTCTTCTGGCTGAGAGGCTACCTGGACTTTCAACCACATTTGAAACCCTGTATGTTTAAAGGCTGCTCACTTTGTTGGCAGAATGTACACCCAAATTTTCCCCCCCATCTGCTGGGAGCTTGCAGCCTCACTCAGGCATCTGCTGTGCAGGAACACAACCACCGTGGATGCTCTGCACCTCCTAAGTTTATATCTAAGACAACACCATGGGATAACTGAAGGAGCTCTTGGACTTATCCCAAGTCTGTTCTAACATAAACTAAGAGAGAAATGTAGTGCTAAAGAACAGTTCAGATTTGCCCTAAGTAATTGCACCTCTGGATGGTCTCTCTTAAGGGCTCTGAGCATTGTTACTGCCAGGAGAGGGGCACTGGGTTTGTCCTGGCTTTAAAGAAGTTCAGAAGTCATAAAGAGAATGTCTAAAAGTTTCATCAAGCTTCATAAAGAGTAGAGGCAGAGGTCTTTGGCAGAAACTCTCTGATCTATTAAGCCCTCCTCAGCATTCACATGAAAAGCTAAATTTCTCCCCAAAACTTCATGGAAACCATTTGTTAGGCGTTCAAGACACCTTCCCATGTGGTGTGGTTGTTGACATCTGAACAGACTGGAACAGATGTTGATGGCATCCTCACTGTTGCATTTTAGAAGCTGCACCACTCAGAGTCTCAAGGCCAACATGAATTCCAGACAGTCATAGTGAGGATGAGCACAGGAAAACCATTGGGATCACAGTAGCCAGCAAGTTCTGCAACAGATGGTTCTAACCATTCATCATAATGTTCAGGTGTTGTATTTTATGCTATTTTGGAGCCTCCCACTGGAGTGGGCTGGAAGGAAATCAAGCCCTGTCTAGGCATGTTTGAGCTGTGTTTCAAGAATTCCTTTCACTTCCATAAACAAGTGCAGTTGGAAATCTGGCCCTTGATTTTTGTCTGTCTTTATTCCCCATCTGTAAATAGAAATGGCAGCACAGTCTGGCTCTCAGGGATATCTGAGGACAGAAATATCACCAGCATGCAGGAGCAGCTCAGTTAAAACAAGTCACAAGAACCCATGAATCCCAGTATCCACAGCCAGGTCCCAACAGGATTTTTTCATCACCTTGTGGAAGGAACATTTCAGTTTTCTGACAATCAATAAAAATGAGATTCTATTCTTCAAAAAGCTTTGCTTTTCATACTGATATTCACAAAGTTCATGGTGTTCAAACAGATTTTCCCAAGCTGGTCTATTATATGTGTTTTCCTAATGGAGAATTCAATATTTTCATTTTTGCTTGCAAAACTGTCTCTACATCAAACTTTGTTTTGATTTTTATAGACTCAAACTCTATTTTTAGGGTTATGTTATTCATTGAGGCTTAAAGCCAGCCGAGTCATCTTGGTAAGTCAGACTTTATGGCTATTTTCATGAGATCAGATGTAACATCAGTCCAGGCTTTTGGAAGGCAACTGCTTTTAGAGCTGCCAGTTAATTTGTGAGAAGATACTGCAAGGATATTCTCTTCCTATTGTGCATTTCTTCCCTAACAAAACTAAAGTGTGTTCTAATACTTTAATGCCTGGAAGGGTTTTAATATCTCTTCCCTCTTGTCTAGCAACATTTAAGTAAAGGACCAGATAAGGTACCTTTTCAACAGAAGAGACAATAGCTGAAAAACACTGTGATTTTATTTCTTTTTAGCGTTTCCAGCTGATCTATTGATCTGTACTACAACAATTGCTTTATTTATTGACCATGCAGTATTTTTAAAGTATTTTACTGCTTCTACAGCATAAGCAGCAATCTTTGGAGAAAAGAAGGCTTGGTGGGAATGTTTTGAGGGTTGTGTCCTGCAGTGTTCTCTGTCTCCTGAGGTTTTCATCATAAATCCTGGCAATATAATTCCATTTCCTAGAAATGTTCTTTTGCAGATTCCGAATTTTTTCATCAACATCAATTGTCTGCAGTATCCCAATGAGAAGGGTATTAACGTGGTAGTTTCAGCATGGGAAAACGAGATGCTCTGTCACAGAGTCTGTAAAGCATCAAAAAGCAATATGGATTTCCCTGAAGTGATTCCTCCAGGGAGAAGCAATCACAAATGGGTTGGTTCTTAGATTCTGGGTTGTTTTCTTTTGCAATGCTCTGTTTTCCAGGATCTCCCACCTTTTTTACCCAGGCAGTAGGCTTGCAGTGGTGGTCCCAAACTTCTCTGTGAGATACCTGTGAGTTAGGAGACTTGGCAGGCACCCCTATGAAACACCAACTGCTGGAACACACCCTCTTCCCTGATTTGTCATCTTGGCAAGCCCCTCACTTTGCATATCTGACCATTCCTTGCAGGTTGTTTCATTCCCCATTTGCCCTGATGTTCTTTCTGTGCTTGAGAACTGAAGTTGAGCTGAAGATCTGGAGAAGAAATTCATAGTGGTGTGTGCTTAGCTGTGCCAGAAGCAATTGTTATGGCCTGCAGTGTGTTCTGACATCTGTTCCAAAAAGCAAAGCTGTTTTTCCTTCAGAATCTCTCACATTACTCCAAATAGCCACATCCTTTCAAAACATGCTCCTGTGCTGTTCATACTCTCCTCTGGAAGCCACTGAAATCCATTCTTTGCCTGTTGAGGGACAAATAAGGCATGCAATCAAAAATTTGTAGAAACAGTAATAAATGCTCAACAGCTTCTGAATCTTACTCACTTGATACTTAATTGAACAAACCCCAAATTTCTAATTGCAAAAACTAAGAGACTGGATGCTTTAGAACATTCTTATAAATTACAGTGCTGCTATGGCACAGATTTATACTAATGTTTCTTCAATGCTTAAAAGAACCCTTACCTGTCCTGAAATGGAACATGTGAAATTAATCTATTCCAATTCCTTCTGCATTATTCTCTTCCCAAGATGGAAACCTAACTTATCTGCATCTGATCAAGTGCCATGATAGTCTGTAAGCAAAAACGTACCCAAATTCCTAGCGTGTTTTAGTTTCAAGATAACCAGGTACAGATTTCCAGAGTGTTTCTGTAACTGATTTTGTATTTGGTGTATGTTTATAGGATATTTCTCTCATATGAAAGAAGAGAGGGTGATTCAGAGTTTGGTTTTGCACCTGAATTACTGGTGTTGGCATTTACTTGCCAGTCATTTTCTTTCAGCTATGGAAAGATTATGGATAAGCTTGAGAAGGACTGGACAAACATTTTACCTGGATACCAGGACATTTTATGCCTTGGGATTTTGCTGTTCAGTTCAGCCTTTCCCTCAGTGGCCTGGATTCAGTTTGGCTGGGTGCTGTGTGCTACATGTCTTTGAGAGAGTGAATCACAAACTCCTTGAAGTCTCCAGCTAAGTCAGCAGAAGGCATAGCTGTTTATACTTTTATCTTGCTGTTTTCTTTTGCTTTGGGGTCAATCTTAAAATCAAATTTGCCTTGAGAAGCAGAGGGTAATGTGGGAGCCTTTCTGGTTCTGCACTTACTGGAATAGGTACAATCATTCACATTTTGCCCAAAACTCAGTGAAATAGCTGAATATTTTCTAGACAGCTGCCATGTCTAATCACACTTATTTGTGTTTAAATTTTGAGGTATGGTTCCCATTTCTGGGAAGCCTTCATGCTATTTAATGGATACAACATTATTTTAAAATTGTGGACACAAGCAGAAACAGTACTTGACATTAGACTGATTCTGAAACAAGGTAACCCTATTTAGAGTTAATTATGACCCCTTGAGGGAACCTGGCATAAGAAGCCCTGAGAATATTTACAAAATTGGGATGTTAGTCCAAGGAACATTTATTGGGCTTGAAATAAGCCCACATCTTTACATCTTTTTCTTTTTTTTCTTTTCTCTCTCGCTCTTTTTTTTTTTTTCTTTTCTTTTTCTTTTTTTTTTTTTTTTGGTGTCAGTTTGAGAGGTACAAGTATAATTGAATTGGCAAAGCGCTCTCTCTGACATTGATTTTTACGACAACTTTACCTTTTAGACAAAGTCTCACATATTATTGATTTGAAAATTCATTGTGAATGTTTTGAGGTCTGGTTTCTGTCTTCTCTGGGAAAGAGAAAGAACAACACACAAAACAGTACAGTGTAAGGTACAGGTCAGGAGCAGAACACTACACACGACATTTTCCTGTTCTCAAACCCAACATTTGCTGTATGACTTTCCAGAGTTTTTTGTTCCTCTTGACTTATTTCTCTCTGCATCTGTGACAGTTATGACAGGGGCACAAGCTATCTCTAGATTCATTTATGTGTGTACCCATGCCCACAGAGAACTGCCCCACTCTTCAGATGTCAGAAAACTCTCTTAAGGGGAGGAAAAATAGCAAAACATTTTTGGAAAATATTCCCTTCCTTTTGGTTTTAATTAGTGGTGCTCAATTACACGAAGGCACTATGATTGTATGACCAGAAGGACCCCACTGACTCTTTTGGGGGGTCTTGCACCAGAGGAAACCACATCTACAGGGCAGGCACATTTCCCTGGAGACAGAGTACTCAGCTGTTGGAGATGCATTTACACTTTGTCTTTCTTAAGTGTTTGTTGTCTCTGCTGCCATATTTCCCCTCTGTTTTTTTTCAGGCAATGCTAAATGTCACAGGACAGATGCTGTTTAGGTAGGCATTGGGGTATGGCTTGCCTGAATGCTATTAGTAATTCCTGAATTTGAATCATTCATTTTCTAAAGTAACAACTTCCCTATGCAGTGAATCACTTGTGACTCTCACCCTTGTGACTGGGACCCCAGGATGGACCAGCTCACACACTCTGCATCCTACGCAGGCTTCCCTGAGTAGCACAGCCCTGTCTCATGTTCCCATTGCCCCCCTGCTCATATTTGTGGTGTTTCAGAGCTGTGTTATGTTGCACGGGCAGCCAAGGGACAGTGCAATCAGAATGAGTCGTTGTGCACTGGGGAGGTATGACATCCTGAGGTAATTTCTCCAGTACAGAGCAAGAATTGATCAGCACGTGTGGATCCTGGAATTGAAGGGGACATCTGGGCTTGAAGAAACCCCTTCAGGCTGTACATGTGCAAAGGCAATGCCATGCTACCTCCAGGCCTCGCAGAGCCCACACTGTGTGCCGTGTTCGTACATATATCCTGAGTTTATTCACGTTCTGGAAAGCTGCCCCAGGAACGTCTGCAATCTGGCATGCAGCATGTTACAGCTGCATTGCTGAAAGAACCCTCCAGCAGGCAAATCCCAGCCCGTCCCTGCACAAAGGCTCCTCTCTGTAGCTGCAGGCTCGGCTGGGGCAGAGCCTCCCGTGTGCAGATGTTTGCTCACCCTGTGTCTCCATCCCAGCAAGGGCAGGATCCGCAGGCTGTGGGGCTCTGTGCACCCCACCTGCATCACCTGCAGCGTCTTTGGGGTGAAGGAAGGACCCAGCAGATGGATAATTCCTTCACACACTCCATGGGGATCCTTTCCTCTACTTTTTAGACTCACTTGGGAGATAGTTGACCTGGTACCCAGTACACAAAGCAGAATGAAGCCAAACCACATTTCCTTGGTGACTCTGTAAGTGACCTGCCTCAGCTGTTATGTCCATAAGAAGTACAGAGGAAAACAAAAGAACATGGCCTGAGAAGAAACAGAGGAAAACTGAGCAATGTGGCCTCCTAATTCACACATCTACCCAGATGTGCAGAGCTAAACTAAGTCCAGAGGGCTCCAATGTTGGGCTTTTTTAAAGCTGAACAGCTCTTCTCATTAGGGATCAAGGTAATTAATTGCTTTAACACGGAATGGCATGCACTGCACCACACTGCTTGCAGAAGTTGCTGATGCCCAGAAGCAAAGATAATACTACATTCCCTCTATTCTCCACCCTGAGAATTCACACCAGTAACAACCCATTAGATCTCAACACTATTTCCAAGAAACGCGGCTAAAACAGCATTTCTTTGGAGGTAACAAAAATAAATGTGGCTCAAAAGAAAGCAATTTACCTAGGAAACTGAGAGCTCCAAACATCAGCATATCTCAGCTTTCTTGGGATTTTTATTTTTATTCTGCATTTCTAAATGGCATGGATTCAGTCCCCGTAGATGGGCCGTGACGGCGCACATCTGGTTTTATGGTTAAGGAAATAGCTGATTGAATCGATACACTCAGCACAGCTGACTGGAGTAAATAAAAGGGTTTGAAGGAAGCCTTGTTTTCCCCTGGATGGATGAGTCCATGTTCAGTGCTGTTGCAATTGCCCTGGAGTCCGTGAAGTGACACAAGGGGCGAAGAGCTGTCAGTGTATTTCTTATGAAATGAGCGTGCTTGCTCTCTGTCCATCATAACTTTGGTTTTGTGAGAATACAGCTCTTAAAACCTGTCAATCGCTTTCTGCCCAGCTTGCCACAGTCAGCAAGAGGGAGGAGGCAGGCTGGGCCAGGAGAGTGGGACTGACCCATGAGGTAACTGGTTTCCATCACTGGACTCCATGATCACACCTAATGATTCTGCGTGGAGTAATTGTCAAACATGAGCTTCTTTGTTCTCACAAGCCCATGGGAAAGGGTAGGGGAAATTGTAGGAGAAAGCTGTGTGTCCAGAAGGGTAGCAGAGGGAGGCAGTGGGGGCTCAAACCTGGCAGCAAATCCTGACTCAGTGTAAATGAACTGCAAAACTCTGGTGGAGCCCCAGGGTTTTGGAGGCCACAGGCTCATGTTTCTCTGCTTCAACCTTTTGGGCACAATATGACTGTAAAAGCATTGGAACAAAAAATCTCAGTCACCTCTTGCAGTAATGGGGCAGCCAGAGAATAGCACCTGAAGAGTTGGTGGAGGTGGACCCGACCTCTCTGGATGATCTCCTGGGTGGGCAAAGGCTACAAGCACCAGTTTACAGCTTCTTGTCTGCCAGATGTGTATGAGATTCCCAGAGAGCAACTGGCTGGCTGTAACCATTCCAAGAACTTACCTTTAAGCTGATAATTGGGGGTAAGACACAGATCTTTTACAAATACCTCAGTTTTATTTGTTGCCTTTGTTCTCCTTGTGCAGACCATACACAGAGCCTTTCAGGCCCCTATTTTCTTTCGAAGCCCATATTGATCACAGCTGGAAAGTTACCATCCCAGGCAGTGGGAAAGTTATTTTCTTAGACACCTCATTGTCACTTCATATTCTGGGGAACTACTTCAGAGCAGGATCTGTTAGCTTTATGACAAATCCCTTTATTTACACGGAGGGATGGCAGTTTTGGGTTTATCCTTCTGAAACATTGCAAGGAACAGGCCTGCAAACAAAAATGCTGGTGCAGGATTAATTCTGAGCTGTCCCCAGGGCTCTTTATCTCCCGGCTCTCCCTGATGCAGCCCAGATCTCTTCCTACAGATGCAAATTGCACCTTGGGTTTTATCTTCTCTCCTTTCTGCATCCAGGTCACCCTCTCACTATAAAGCCCAAGCAAAGGCAAAGTAGGTGGTTTGTTTGTAATACCTGGAGGCTGTTGGTGCTCTGTTGCCCTAAAGCAGCACAGATGGGGCTCAATTACCTGAATTTGACCTCTCAAGAGAGGGCCTCTTGATTAGCCTCTCCTGGGTAATTCTGATGCAAATCTGGAGGTGCTCTCCTAACCCAGGTAGGGCAGGGGCTTCTTTGTGTGCATAATTACACTCCATTTACAAAGAGAATGTGAAGAAACAGTTCTGTTTGGATGTGCAGTGTGTCTCTAGTTTCTGCCATGAAGAGTTTTTGCACTTCACCTGAAGTCTGACAGAGAAAGTGTCACCTGCCTGCCAGAGGCAGTCGTGCTCCACCAAGGGCTCGTGTCCTGAGGCAAAACTCTCCTTGGGAGCCGAGCTCCTGCCTGGAAGGTACTTGGCTGTGTGTCCTTTGTTTGAAAATGGGCTTGAAGGGGGAGTCTCTTCTTAGGTATTGGTTTTAAGGACTGTAAGTAATAGCTGAAGTGTTGCTGAGTGTTTAGGGTGTGATGGAGGCCCAGTGGAAGAGGAGTTAGAGTCCTATGGGCTCTGGTAGGACTCCCACTGGAACCTCTGCTCCTTGGTACGTACCAGGCTGGGCAGGCTCTGCTCTGCCAGCCCTGAAGACTGGACTTACCAAGACCTCATCTCAGGGACTGTGAGAGAAGCAATTCATTATTAAAGGGTATTAAAAACTCCAGAAATAATAGAGCCAACAAGAGAAGATGAGCCTGAGCAATGAGTTGCCAGTCCTCTCTGAGGAGTCAGGACTTTATTGAAATGTGCAGATTGCTGTAGGAAGACTGAGTTGATGCCATTTACTAATACCTTCTTCTCCTTTAGCAGGTAACTTGGCTCTGGACAGAGACATGGAGGAAATGTCTACAGATTTACACCATGGAGAGCAGCATTTATTTGGTGAGTGACCTTGGCAAAGGAGGGGTGATCACTGTCCTCACTGTGGCTGCTCTGGGGACATTAGTTTTGGTCTCCTTCTTACGGCCTGCCGGCTACTAAGCTTTCCCTCTGCATCTCTGCTTGGAGTGTTTGGCCCAGCATTAACACAACGTGTCTGCTCTTAATGGAAATTGTATTTCTGAGTGACATGGAAGGAGTTTTCCAAACTCTGCTAGTATTTCAGTGCGTGATCTGGAGCAAAACAGGCTGCCCTGCTGCACTTCGATTGATTGCTCCTGAATAAAGTGGACTCTTAATGCCTGTCCACAGGGGCGTTAAGAAATGTAAAAAGTATTTGTAAATTAAAATGCCTGAATGAAAGGCTCTGGTATGTGTAATCATAGAATATCACATTAAGTAGGAAGGCAAATGTCAGGGGAGTTCCTGGCATTCCATGGAGCCTAGCTTGTCTCGCATAAATAGATTTAATAAGCTCTTCTAGAATTGGAGACAGGTTACATTTAAGCATATTTATTTGAATTTACATAAGTATACATCAAAGAGAAAATAATGCAGGTTCTCAGTTACTTCAGTCTAGTTTTTTGATAGTTAATACTTCATCCCTTCCAGCATATCATAAAGTTCCTTTTCATGGTCTCAGAAGAGCATAAGGAATTGAGAGAAAGGAGCTGAGCTTGTTACTCTGTGTGACTGTCTGGGGGTTCAGAGCTCTGTCTGTGTTTCATTGGTTTCCTCGTGTTCTTGTTATGCCTAACTCTCCAGAACCCTGAGAAAGGTAAATGACAAAGCCCATCAGAAGAGTGATACATGATTTAGCCTTTCCATTCAGGACTAAGCAGGAACCTGCTGAAGGCAAAGGAAACTGCTGCTTTGGGGACAGGTGATGACTCAGTGGTCAGTGACCCCTTTAGCTATATTTCATGCTCTTGAGGTGTGTGAGAGCAGAAGGCATGTGCTGTGTAACCATGGAGCTGGGAGTCACTAATGAGCAGGAGGTGAGGTGGGTTCCTGGTGTCCCAGGGAAGCTGGGTGCCAAAGGGACCTGTCGGGACACTGTCCCCAGCAGCAGGAGGCTCAGTCCAGCAGCCTGTCCTGCTCGCTGAGTGCTGCGTAGAAAACACTTGCATGTTGGTATTTCTGTCAGAAAAAGATACACGAGTCTCTCTCTCTCTCACTCTAAATGTCCAGAGGCCAATAATTTAATCTTCCTTTGCCCCAGCTCCCCAGCTACTAAAATGGAGCTGCTCATCCTGCTCCCCTCTACTTACACAAAGCTTTATCCCTGCTTTATCCCTGCATTATGCTCCAAGAACCAACCCTTAGCACAGCCAGCTTGTGCATCTTGGGTGACCTGATCTCATCCAAAAAGCCAAGAAGAGCCCTTGGCAATCACAGTTGGAACTTAAAGGCCAGTCTGTGGTCAGAAACAAGAGCGTGTTTTGTTCATACACAGCCAACTCTGCCAGCTGTTTCCACACTGTAGCAAGTGTTTCCTATTCAAACAGCAAATGGTTGATGGGAACTGAACCAGATACAGCCATTCCAGCTAACAGCAAAGAGTTACACCCACGGAGAAGTTGAAAAAGATGTTAGATGTCTCCAATGCAGTATTTACCAAGTTACCAGGTGTTTGGAATCCCTTAAGTCATCTAACAGGCTTTTGCAAGGCGATGTTACTCTTGAGTATCATGGCTCTCCTGAAACAGCATTAAAGTGAACTAATTTTAGCCTTGAATTATGAGATTTTTCTCTAACAGAAGGTGTCCCCGAGGACATGAGGGTAGATTTTTATTTCCAAAACGTTGCCTTTGTATATTTTAAATGGATCATCTGGATGAAGTTCTAATGGCTGGTTCAGACTGTCTGATTTATAGCAACAGCTGTTCACCTTTGTAAATGGGGAGATTCTTGGAGATACAGAATGCATTTATGAACCTGATATTCCACACCAAGGGTCAGGTTTTCTTGCCTCGTTTTTGCACAGGTGTAAATCCAGATAGGCTCCTGTGAAGTCAATGAAATTGTTCCATGAAAGGCGCGAAAATCGGAGCCGCAGGAAATGGCAGAGCAGTTATTTCTTTCTCCAGTAGACTGAATTTTAGAACCCACAGCAATTGGAGGTGATTAAGGTTGAGAAATGTGCCTAAGGAGTGATAGGGTGTTCCTGCTGAGTGATTGGGAAAAATGCAGCTCCTTGCATGATGCCTGGGGAGCCATTTCTTCACATGGCTAAAAAAGATGGCAATCAGAGAGCCCAAAATTAAGAAGTAAAAAATGAAAGGATAACGAGAGGGGAGATACCTTGGACCTTTTAAATATTTTAATCCCTATATTTCAAAAGGTAAGATTCCTACTGCTTGAAACTTCCTGCAAAAATTTCTTTGATTTTCAGTGTTGGAGTCTGGAAAAATAATTGACCACTCTGTGTTAAAAAAAAAAAATTAAAACTGCTTTCAGACAGCTGTATCAATATATTTTTTCATCTTCAGATATTTTTATTATTTTATCTACACTTTGCCAGAAAAAAAAAGCTTCAGAATTTCCCATGACATTTTCATGTTTTGACTGAGCAGATACTTTTGGGTTCTGCTTGAAAATTTGTATCCCTTTTACAAAAAGAAAAGTTCCTTCAGACATTATAGAAGCTCACACTCAAGCTTATCTTTGAGGACTTGCTTATGCTTTCTTAGGTGTTGCTGGAGCTTTAGCATCCAAATGAACAATCAAGGCCATATAACTTTATTATTACCAAACCCGCTGTATTTCACACATTCGCACTCTCCTCACCTCCAGCTACTTAATCCATCTCTGTGTCTCCATATAATACTCTTAGAGCTGAGCTGTTGATGCCAGCTCTGATTTAAAATGCCACGATGATTAAGTATCCTCCATAACCCGCTAAATGGAATAAATAACATTATTAATTCAGTATGCAATTGTCTGGCTTACAACACCGAGCTTAATATTTAATACAGCGTAATGGACCTGATTTCCAGCTACTAGATGCCTTCCCTTGACTTGCCTCTGCAGTCATCACTATTTGCTTAAAATATTGTTCCAGCTGTAGTGCAGCAGGAAAAATTCCTCAGTAAAACTGAGGCAGAAATGAGACATGAGAAACTGTTTTGTGTTCCTGGGGGAAGCTCCTGGGCCTCCAGCCCTGACAGGAGTACAGGCGTGGGCCATGTTGACATGTCAAAACTGTGGTAGCCCAGCCCTGCTCCTGAGTGCACATAAAGTCTTGTTTCCCATTTGGATCATGGTGGCCACGTGGTCCTGGAGGAGAAACAAGAACAAAAGGTGCCTGAGCTCCACGGACATTAGTGTGGGTCCCAAAGGATCTGCTAGAGGTACTGCTGTTCCTTTGGATGGATATTTGTTCGGCAGAGTTATTATGTGCAATCAAAATATGGAGTTAAATCAAAGACCTGGGACTCTTCCCAAAAATAAAATCAATGGGAAGAATTCACCCTGGTATCTTTTAAGCAGTCTGGATACAAAGCAAATTGTTCCGAGCTGGATGCTGCCTGCCAAAACCTGCAGCTTTATTCATCTGAAATATTCCAGCAAAGGAAAAGGCAATTCAGGACTATTCTCTGCTTTGTCTGGTTTAGATCTCAAACTCCCAAGGGCAGGGGCTGCCTTGCAATGCCTGACACTGGGGCCTTAATGCTAGTCCAGCTCATCCAGTGCAGGAATAATGAAGTGAGCTCCTTGCAGTAATTTGGTCTTGCTCTGTAGGCCTGGGCAATAGGCAGTCATTTTAAGACCTCAGAGATTTGGCTTCCAGAATACCTGATGATGGAGTTTTATAGCCAGTTTTACTGCTGCTGAGTTGTTGTTAGCAGAGAACTAATCTGAATGTATGAATATGTGGAAAACACAGTTTGTATCACCTGGCAAATTTATGCTTCAGCTTCTCATCCAATCCAGTACTAGAAATGGGGTGATTTGTAGGATCTCCATGGCCAATCACAAGAATTTCTTTGTAAAGGTTCAAAATTCCGTTTAAAATCCGAGTGGAGGGTTTTTAAAATGCTAGGGGTTTATTTTCAGAGTTGACCTGGATTTGCACAGAACTACGATGTAAAGGCAAAAACCAGCTGGAAGTGTAACTGGGAAGAGAACAGAGAAAGCTTCTCAAGGGGATTCTTTTTCCTTGAAAACAGGCGAGGAATTAGATATTGTTGCTTCAAATATCTAATGAACAAAGGAGGAAAGCATGAACGTGGGAGCTGGCAAGACAGCCAGGTCAAGTGTCTGCTGGCATTAATATGATTCAAACCACTGGTCCTATTACAAAAAGGATTTTGCCACTGATTAGTCTGGGACCAGGCTGTGATGTGAGAATTCTCCTGTGTCAAAACATGCAAAACATGCCTGACCTGACTTTCACTGCTGGCCATCCATGTCTTTGCTCTCAATGCAAATTTATTCTTAACAAAGTTCCACTGGAGCTTTGTTCTTTGATAAAGGTATTTAAAATGTCTTAGGTAAGGTTCTCTATGCAGAGAAAGGAAAATTGAAATGTTTAGTTCTTCTGTATTTCCTTATATTTGTCACAGAAGGTGCCAGAGAGCTGGCAGTTTGGTACCAGGAGTCTGATCCAACCTGAGCTCCTAGAAAAATCTGTAACTTCAGTAGGATTTTTTTTATGGAGGATCCCTGATCAGAACACTCGGGCTACTTCAGATTAGCCG
>VYZR01084836.1:6104-16566 GCA_013400675.1 Oxylabes madagascariensis
TATTCGCAAACAGTAATAATATAATTTCTACTGCAAGGTATTGATCACTCTCTTAGACAAACTATGTCTATTAAAATTAACATTTATACATTTTATGTTAACTTGACATTCTTAATTCCTTATTTTTCATTATATTTATATCCTGGATATTTTTTATATCCAGGAGATCAATATCTAATATTACATTTTTCAAGAAATGGGTCTATAATTGGGACCAGGGACAGGTAACATCATTTTGTAACTGGTAAAAATCCCCTGCAAAGAGATGCATCCACACAGTACATTCAGTGTCACAAGAACTAGAAAATAGTATCGTAGCAACAAATTATGGAATTTTTCCTAAAAAAAAAAATGAAATGTTTACACACTGATTGCACCTGTTGGTGATTTAAACAGTTTGCAGCTCCACATACTATCAATCATCATCAAAATATTTAAAACATTTTCCTATGACTAGGAGGAAAGAAAAGGAAAATCAATATAATAGCAACAACAACAACAACAACAACAACAACAACAATAATAATAATCGTGTTGCTTNCAGTCACTCCAGTTGATTTGTTAGAACAACAAGATCCAATTCACTAGAAAACATTCAGAATGGGATGCTATGAGTGCTGCCTGTGCACCGATGACACAGTGAACTCAGAACATGAAAAGGTTGGATTTGCAGATCCCCCATACTCCAAACATCCAAATGCAATATTCTGAAGGGACACAAGGGCTCTCAGTTCTGTGAAGACAACGACAGAAGCCTCCCAGATGATTTGGTAAATATTCAGAATTCTTAAGCTAGAATGTGTCACCAGTTCATGTTATAGGGATTATTTTCTTTACATAGTTAAAAAAAAGAAAACAACAACAACAACAACAACAACAACAATAATAATAATCGTGTTGCTTATTGCTGTTGTTTTGAGTTTTGCCTTTAGCTGCCTTCAAACACGTACTGCAATTAAAATTGAAGCTGACTTCACTTTGAGCAGCTGTCAGCATATCAGACACACAGACAGCACACACGTGTTCTGATCTTCCTCGTCTCACACATTTATTTTTCTTTATTACTAATAATGTCTATGCTACCAAATTTTATGTTTAATGACAGTTAAACCAAATCATCTTTGTCAATATCTTAATTAGAATCTCCAGTGAATAAAGTAGATCAGTTTTAGGTCTAGGATAGTAGATTGCAGCAGTCTGCTCTGACAACCACTTTCTATCCTTCAGATGATCCAAGACAAAATCCTCACAGCAGAAATTCACATCCACAATTCTCATTCCAAAACTGTTTTGGAATTTTATATTTTTTCATGGTTTCAGTTTATTTCCCCCATCTGAGAATTAGTTCCTAAATAATGTGTCACCAGTGTTTCTGTGCATAAACATCATACCTGGATTATGAGGAGCCACAGCACAACAACCCCGAGTGGTGAGTAAATACAAAGCAAAACAGAAAAAGCAATCTAATGAACTGGCATTTATGAGTACAGGCTGAAGCTGGGGTTGCTTAGTTGGCTGGTTTTGGTTTAGTTTTTACTTAACATGTGACTACATACAAAACTTATATCTCTACAATGTCATAAAAAGTCCAAAGATAAAATTTACTGTAATATTTATGGTAAAGTTTGAAGCAGCTAAAAGTCTTTGAAAAAAACTCTTAAATGAAGACCAGGTTTGCATAACCTTCCAGAATTTTTCCGTCTTTTTACAATGCTTAAGGTACATTAATTTCATTTCCAGATTCCAACAGCTACATTTAAAAATTATCTTTATTAAAAATATCTTCAATTATATAGATTCCTATACTTAGCCAGTTGTTCACTCAGCTGCATTTATTTAATTTGGATTAATGCCATATGGGGCATTGGAATTCTGTATCTTAATACAATATCTCATAAGTGGAATTCTTGAGACACACTAAGACAAAAAAAGCTGTCTCAGAATGAACATTTATATAAAAATAGCACAGGTATGTAGAAAGACAAGGTGCTCCACAAAAGAACTTTTAAGTTAATAGTAAAAGGAAGCTTTCAACCCCATTAAGAAGTAGCAAGTAGTTAATTGCAATAATATGTATATGTTAGCATAAGATTAGCTTCTCTACATTATTTTGATTTTAGGTCACATTTAAACAAAAATATGAAAGGAAAACTTGAACAATTAATGATTAGTGTTTCATTTAAAATAATATACGTAATCTGGTATGTGTTCTCTCTCATAAAAGGGATGACATTTTTTCTTGAGACAAAATAAAATGCCCTGCAATATTCTGTGCAGTAAAAGCATTGTTTTTCCTGCTTATAGTTTAAGAAAGATCTTATATAAAGCTGCGTGAATGACAAACTGCCACTGTTCACTAATTCAATACATTTAATGTTTCTCTGTTAGAGGATAAGTACTTGTTTTGCTAAGTTTTTAAAGCATAACTTTAACATGCTGGGAGAAGAGATAACAACAAAAACAGAATAGCCATTTAGTACAGAGTTTATATTTCCCTTAAAATATCCCTGGAAGGTTTTTTTATTTCCTATTCTTCAGTGAGCAGCTTCCAAGAAGTAAAAGTGATTAATACAGCTCTCATCAACTATCCAGTTTTAAAGTAGCTGCAGACAATGTAAATAATAGCAAAAGAAAGCAGCCACATCTGAAACGGGAGCATGGATGCTACTGCTGAACTGTTAATTTAGGTTTTACTTAGACTATAACTCTTCCTGGCTCCTAAAGCTAAAATGGCCATGGGAATTCATTTATTTGTTTCAAAATAAGATGTGCTTTAAAAACAAAGACTGATGTTGCACTTTTTTGTTCTATCTGCTTCTCAGGGGACTGGACCAGAACTATATGTGCATAATAGAGTTTGAGGTATCAAATTTGTTTTAGTCCCACATTGGAATACAAAAACTTTTTTCCCCATAGCTACATGAGACTGGAATAGTGCTAAAACTGGCTTAAAACCTTTCTTCCTCCATCTCTGTTTCCAGGATTAGAAAGATCTGAAAGCTCAGAAATCCCTGATAAGTAGTTGCTTTAAAAGTCTTCTGGCCACTGACTGTCCTGATTTATCTTTTTGTGTCTGGTTCCACAGTCTACTTGGAAAGTTGGAAGGCACCCGGTGAATACTTCAGTTATGTGAATAAGGACTACTAGAGCTGCAGGATTGTACATGGTGATACGCCTCAAGTTGTGATGGTGCAGGTATGAAGAACATACCAGAAAGAACAACATTCATTTCCAAAAATTTCAAAGTACAACATTCTCCTATGCCACTGCAAGAAAAGGTTGTGTGTACCATTAAAACAGAAAACGAGTGTGCACACAAGAGGAATGATTGTGATCTCAGCTTCCTTGTTTCAAGACAGACAGGAAATTAAGTAAACCAGAGTGCTTCACTTGCATAGGGAAAAGACTGAGCTACATGGCAGAGTAGAAATTTGCACTTGATTTGTTTCTGAGAAAGTGGGAGGTGGGGCATTCCACCTGGAAAACAAAATAAGTGTAATGTCCCTCTTCTTTCACAGATAAGGAGATGTAGATAGGACATTCAATCCCCCCAAGGGCAGAGTAGTGAGGAGTGAAACAGATTTCCCTTTAAAATTAAAGAATCATAGAATATTTTAGGTTGTAAAAAACCTTTAAGATCACTGAGTCTAACTGTTAACCCAGAACTATCAAGCCCACCACTAAGCATCCCTCACGCCTTGGAAATACCTCCAGGAACATTGACTCAACCTCTTCCCTGGGCAGCTTGTTCCAATGCTTGAAAACCATTTCATTGAATAAATTATTTCTGATATCCAATCCAAGCTTCCCCTGGTGCATCTTAAGGCTGTTTCCTCTTGTCCTATCTTGTCTGACCTAGTTGTTCCTTGGGAAAAGAAACTGCTCCCCACCTGGCTCCACCCTCCTCTCAGGGAGTTGTACAGAGTGATAAGGGTCCCCATGAGGCTCTTTTTTTCCAGGATAAGCTCAGCCCCCAGCTCCCTCATGAGATTTGTACTCCAGACCCTTTCCCAGCTCTGTTGCCCTTCTTTGGACACGCTCCAGCACCTCCATGTCCTTCCTATTATGAGGGGCCCCAGATTAAAGGCAGGATTTGAGGTGCGCCCTCACCAATGCCCAGCACAGGGATGGTCACTGCTGTGGTCCCACTGCCACACACCACTGCTGATGCAAAAGGGGGAAATGAAACAACAAATTTCTTGTTGTACACCAAGAGGAAGGTTGAGTGTTTTCCCATCATTTTTCAGTAGAATTTCTGAGGTTTCCTAAAATCATGCATGCAAGTTTGGGTTTTTTTTTTTCATTCCTCATAGGTTTGTGTTAGAATTACAAACCACATTTAAAACATTGAGAGTTATTTCTTTTACTCACATAATTTCTAATATATTGCCTTTAAAAAAATAAAAGGTTTCAAGAGGAAGAGGAGTTGAGGGGGGGTTTATTTGCCTGAAAGTTATATACTTTTCTCTCTGGTTAATATTTTAGCAATCATTTACCTCAGAGAGGATTCTCTTCACTCCTCTCTAGTGTACCAAATACGTTCCAAAATACATTCCCAATTTCCTGTGGTTTTTCATATTTGAATTTCAAATGGAATGAATGCATGTAATTAGAATCATTTTACCTGAATTCACTGAAATCACTTAAATTCTTTATTGCTGTTGCATTTTTCAGCAAGTACTATCTGCTTTTCATGACATTCTTTCCCTTCAAAAACATTAGAAAATTTGAACGTGCTATTCTAAAAATAGAGGGGAATTATAACTGTATATTTTCAATAGTAACCTGGGGTTTTAAAGAACTGCAACAGATTTTTTTTGAATCACCTTTTCTTTCTTAAATGTTTTGAGGACATACATGCGAAAATTGACAGATTGGTGACATATGGAAAAGCTCAAACTGCATCTACACTATATAGAACAGCACACAAAGAGCAAGCAGCATAGTTTCTCTAACTCTCCTCACCTCTCGGCTCCAGTCTTTATCCACAGCAACAGCCATGACCATCAACCATCCCAGTTTATGACAGCCAAGTAACAGCTTTTAGACTTCAGAGAAGACAGACAGCCAAATTGAAGTCTCTAATGGAGGTTAAACAGGGCTGACAGGGTTATAAGGGTTTTTTATTAGAACTCAAAATTTCTTGTTTGGATAAAAAGGACCATGCAGTGAAGACTGCTATTCTGCCAATTGTTTGACAGAGGACTAGTATTTAGGTTGCCTCTATAGGGAAATAAGTACATGTAATAATTTCTTGAGTCTGCTATTATAAAAGATACAGAGGAATTGGGCTTAGATGGCCACAGGTATCCTGGAGATCTCCACTCAAGTCTCACTTTGCCAGAAAAAAATCATGCCATCTTATATTTTCTGCTCTGCTCTATTCCAAGGTCTGCACGTTTACTTTTCTAATACTTAAAGCACTACCTGACAGCACAATAGATATTATTCTTACATTACCAGGTAGGAATTTTTTTCCACATTACAACTATGTTGTGAAGTTGTTCAATATTTGTCTGTGTGTAAAATACTCACACTGTACATAAATCTAATGGATGATATTTACCTCCTGTTCATACCTCTTGGGCAGAATGATACCAAGCACTTAAAATATGAGCAGAGGCTCGTATGCAGAGGATCTGATTTTCCGTATCTATAAGACAGTGGAGATTAATAGAAAACACCAAATGGATAAGCCATTTAAAATTATAACTTTTCCTGTGCTTTCCCATTTTTTTTTAATATAAGACAACTAATGAGGGATGCTTAGTTAATTTTATCTTCTATCTTATCCATTGCAATGATGTACTCTACTATGACTTGGCATTATTGGAAATCAGGAATATGACTGGCATTTTTTAAAAACAACTTGTCTATTCTCAAAAGGGAACCCAGATATGTATTTAGTTATACATCTAACATAGTTTTGATTTCTCAGTATTTATTGTAACTATTAGAAGTGTTTTAAAACTGGCAATGTGCGCTGGGAGCCCAGAAACCCCCGTGTGCTGGGCTGCATCCAAAGCCCCGTGGGCAGCAGGGCAGGGAGGGGATTCTGCCCCTCTGCTGAGACCCCACCTGCAGGGCTGCATCCAGCGCTGGGCTCCCAGCACAGCAAGGACAGGGAGCTGCTGGAGCCAGGCCAGAGGAGACACCAAGGGGATCAGAGGGATGGAGCAGCCCTGCTGTGAGGAAAGGCTGAGAGAATTGTGACTGTTCAGCCTGGAGAAGAGAAGGCTCTGGGGTGACCTAATTGTGGCCTTCCAGTACCTGAAGGGAACCCACAGGAAAGATGGAGAGCAACTATTTGCAAGTGCCTGGAGTGACAGTGATTCCTGGGATATTCCTGGACAAGGGGATGTGGTTTCAAACTGAAAGAGAGTAGATTTAGGTTAGATGTTAGAAATAATTTCTTTACAGTGAGACTGGTGAGGCCCTGGTACTTGTTTCTGAGAGAGGCTGTGCATGTGCTATCCCTGGAAGTGTTCAAGGCCAGGTTGAATGGAGCTCTGAGCAACTGATCTAGCGGAAGGTGTCCCTGCCCATGGCAGGGGGATGGTGACAAGATCTTTAAAATCCCTTCCTTTTCCTGCTGAAGACCAAGGACAACTTTCAGGCCCAAAAGCATAAACAACGGTGGACTGAAGGGAGGAATAAGAAGAATGGGACCTCACAACCTCAAGCTGTAACTGGACAATTAAACTCCAATATGCAAATGGACCAAAACTTATAAAAATGTCAGACCTGATAACTAGTTAGCCATTTTGTGACCATTCTAAGTCTACCTTGGGTGTAGCCCGGGTCAGGCTCTTGTTCTGCCCAAGGTGTACCCTAAAGGCCTTTTAATAAATAACTTACTTTATTCTCTAGCTCTGTCCAGTCTCTGTTTCAGGTCAGCCTTCCTAAGGCACCAAAGGGGTCTTTAACATTCCTTCCAGCTCAAGCAATTCTATGATTCTATAAAATAAAGAGACAACAGCAAGTAAGATGCAGAAATATTCCTCCATTTAAACTTCCATCCAACTATACTTTTAATAATAAATGAACACACAGTAGATCTCTGAATAAAAACATTAGAGAAGCTAACAACTTGCTTATGGGAAGAGGGATTGGAGTTTTGGAAAAGTTGCACACAATCAAGATTTTGTCTCGTTAAAATACCTAACCTCTATTTATTAGTGATTGGAACCCTTCTTGCCTTATCAATGAAAGAGAAATAATTTGTCCATTGTGCATATACTACAATAATAAAAAAAAATTCTACTGGTTCCCTCGTTTATTAAGTATGGAAAATCAGTGACACTATAGAATATACCAAAAATATAGACATTTGACTATTCCCCTTTAAAAATGGTATGATATCTCATTTGAAGTTATTTATTTTGAATAAAGAAATATTGGATTTTATACTTAAAACCCTTACAGAGGCCTTGAATAGCAATGCATTTCATTTACAATTCATATATTTACTTCTCTGATCTCTGAATTTTAGTCTTAGAATACTTTCTCTCTGCTGAATACGAAATCACCAGGCCAGGCACTGTGGAATTATCATGAGATGTCTTTCCATAAGCAAATCTCCCTTTCAAGGACTGCACAAAGGATGCTATATGTGAAGCTAAAGAATAAATAGGATTTATGAGAACAAGAACTACAGTGCACCATTCCCCTTATGTGTGAGCATAATAAATTTATAAACCAATGATACAAGAGATGTAGATTAAAATAAATTAAATGCAGATTCATTATCTCCCTAAATATCTGAAACTGCAGTACTGGAAAATCTTGATCTTAGATTTACACTACCCACAGCATGGGATAGCCAAATAAGGAAATAGAAGTGGAGCAACTGTACCCTGAGATACACATTAAATTTTAGTGTAAAATAAAGCAAAACATAACTACCACAAACCCTGAAAGTCCAGAACATATGCCTTTTCATACCGCGTTATAAGAAAGGAAGAAGATTAGGGAAGGTGAACAAAAAAATACCTCTTTAGGTCAATTTTTTTATCTCAAAATTATTTCTCTTCCATAAGAAAACAATGGTTGGAGCTGGAAAATGCAATTCAGATGTGGTCCCACACTACTATGCCCATATCCAGTCTACTCACGCAGGCACACCTATTCCAGGATTCATGATTTAATTTTTCTTTTCACATTCAATATACTTGCTACATCCAGATTTAAAGTAAATCATTTAACTGTTTCTAATTTTATCCTAGTAATATATTCCTGCATTTAGAGAAATATATCTTGATAAAATCAGATCATTTTTAAACTGCCAGTGCTTCTGTTTCTTTAATAGCTAAATGCCATATGGAATAGTTAAATGCTGAACTTTACAGTATAACTAATATTTTTAGATTTATTAAAAGGTTCTATTTTACAAACCTGCCAAGCTTGCAAATTCCATTCTCATATCTACAGTGTAAATCAATATAACTGTAACTATTTTCAATCATACATTATTCTAACATAATTATTTCATTCTGAAATTTGGGAGCACTTAGTATTAGTGCGACTGTTAAAAGTTGGCAGTCTCTCTCTTATAGTGAAAATACAATTTAAGAACAAAGTATTGATTCATTTAAGCCTGAATGGTGAGAAATAATATATGTCTATAATCTTAGCATTTCTTTCATCTCACACAATTAGTGTGCGGCAAGCTGGAGCAGTTGTAGCTGTGCTTTGCCCACAAATGGTTTAAATCAAAAGGCTTGGATGCAGAACTTAAGAACACCTCGATCTCCAAATCTCCTCAGTGTTCTAGAATTTCTAGCTCTCGCTGTTTTAGAATGTCTAGCTCTCACACTTATGAGGATTCCAGTTTTATTTTGGGAGCTTCTTAAAATCTAACTTTAGCCTACACAATGGGAATGCAAAAAAACCCCTCCAAAAGCAGAATTTCCCTGCTTAAAAAATGAGGTTCCACCATAACTATTGAAATACTATAATATTCAAATCCAAGTCTTTTTCAGAACCTATATCAGAGGACAGCCTAGATTTGGTAATATTTACCATTCTAATACTCATAATTCATCTCTAATTAAACCAAAATTAACCTAGATATAAATAAGAATTCTTCCTAATTCTCACCTAATTGAATTAAGTCATACAAGTTATAAATAGTTCAAACAAAGTTCTAGAGAAAACACTCATGATTCCTAATTAAAACTCAGCCATCAAACTGATGGGCTGATTTTCCAGGAGCTATTCTTATTCAGCTGTTCTCTGATTATTCCTCAATCATCCTGTCACAGATAATCCATCCTTGAGACTCATAACATTCATTTAGGAGAACCTGGCACTTCTCCCTTTTAGCCTTCTGTCATGGTTCAACCCCAGCCAACAGCCAAGCACCGTGCATCTCACTCCCCCACCAGAGGGACTGGCAATAAAACCAGGAGGTTGAAAAAGCTAGAAAGCTCATGGATCAAGACAAAAACAGTTCAATAGGAAAAGCAAAAGCCATGAGTATAAGCAAAGAAAAAAGGAATTAATTCACTACTTTCTATAGGCAGGCAAGTGTTCAGCATCCCCAGGAGAGAACATGATGTGGTAATGGCAGCTTGGGAAGACAAGCATAATTACTCTGAACAGCCCTCGCTTCTCCTTTCTTTGCCCACTTTCCTATACTGAGCATGATACCGTATAGTCTAGAATATCCCTTTGGTCAGTTGGGGTCACCTGTCCGGGCTGTGTCTTCTTTCAACTTCCCAAGCAGCCCAACCTCCTTATCAGCCTGATGGTACTAAAAGCAGAAAAGGCCTTGGTTCAGTAAGTTCTTCTCAGCAGCAACAAAAACATCTCTGTCAACCCTGTGCTCAGCACGAATCCAAAGCACAGCCCACACCAGCCCCTGGGAAGAAAATTAACTCTACTCCAGCCAAAACCAGCACACCTTGTCATATGAGTAATGAAGAAATCATAAACTCATTCCAGAGAAGAAAGTATAGTATCACAGTACACACACGCACACACAGGGAGTGGCTGACTAAACATTATCTTCATCAAAAATTCATGGGAAAATAATTGAAATACAAACAAGTTATCCTTCTTTTGCGTAGTATTTACTAGACTATGTATCTTCATATAAAGTCAGATTGCTAGAAGCATTAGTCGAAAAGATAAGTCTAGCATAAAGGATCTTCACTGCAACAAAATCCATTACCAGTCATGATATTTCAAGTGTGAAAAGCAAGCATGTGTCAACAAAGAAGAACTGGCTGAAGATGTGGAGTTTGGGAGCAGGTTTGGCTTCATTGTTGATGTCTGAGTCAACAAGGCAAACAGGAGTATTTCAGTCCTGGACTTCAGGAAAGCAGGTCTATTTAGGATGTTGCTTGGAAGAAATGCATGGGATAAGACCCTAGGGGAAAAAAATAATATCTCTTTGATTTTCAAAGATCACCTTCTCTAAGCTCCACAATAGCTGATCCCAGGAAATATTAAAAAAAAA
>VYZR01084838.1:7922-19535 GCA_013400675.1 Oxylabes madagascariensis
GTCCCTCCCGCTGCCGCCGCCAAGGGCGCGGGAAGGCGCCCCGAGCCCCGCGCCCGTTCGGGTGCCCGCCGCCCCCGCCGCTCGCCTCCCCTTCGCCTCCCTGGGGAAGCCGCCGCGGCGTGGGACGGGGCGGGAGGCGGCGGGCGCTGCTGCCGGGCCGTCGCGTCTGGTTCAGCGGTGATTTATGGTTTTGTTAACTCAGCATTTGGCACGGCGTGCGAGCGGGGAGAGCGGCGAGCGGGAGTCATAACTTTGTGTTACTTCTGGAAGGGAAAGGGAAAGGGCCCCGTGGGGCCGTGGCCGCCCCGGCGGCTTCCTCCAAATCCTCCCTTCCCGCTCTATGCCCGCCCGCTTCGTCCCTGCGCCGGGGGCTCGCTGCGGCCAGCGGAGAATAGCGCTGGGCAGGTTCGTGGGGGGGGACACCCGTGAAGGTGAGTGTGACAGAGGGGGAAAACTGTCCGAAATGTTTTTCTTGCTCCTGGTTTTGTGTGGAAACCCTATATATTTATTCCTTGTATGTAAAAATGTATGTGTCTGCGTATACACAGAATATGCACACGTATTTTTTGAACTGTGAGAACATTGCCTATAGGCTTCTGTTTCCAGATGTTTTGTTTTCTGTTTCTTTTGGGTATATTTACATTTCTGCTGGGAGGGAAACAGCAGTAATGTGGCTGAATATGTATTTGAACAGTAGCAAGGAATAACTTATGTGCCTTTAATTCAGCTGCAGAGGATATCCATCTGGGATTAATATACTTAAGTGATCGTGTCACACTGACGTATCTTGTTCAGACTTGTAGATTTTTAAAGCAGTGTGGACTTGTAGGTAGTAGCGGAAGTGTAATTAATTTTAAACATGTGACTTGGCCTAGTGCTTATGATTTTAATGTGGTGTTTGTACCTTGGTAAATATGCATAGATTTAGCCATCTGTCCTCTATTTTCCCTTCGTGCGTGCACGTACCACACTGTGCAAATGAAAAAGGTACCTGCGGTAAGATTTTGGGCCAAATACATATTTCAACTCTTCTGGGAAATCCTCTAAAGTTACTCTCAAGGACTGGTGGAAAGCGTCTTTCATACAGTTTCTGAGTATATTTAAAGTTAAAAAAATACTTGCTCCAGCATCGATTATGTCAATTTGTAGCTTGTATTTGGCACTGATATTACTTGCATTCGTCGAGTACAGTTGATACTGGTGCTGGAAGGGATGTAGTTTTTTCCCACTGTGGACAAGGCCCTTTTGTGCAGTGTCAACCTCATGCTTTTAGAGGATGCATGAACCCCTGGGTAGAGCCAGCCTTGCAGTTTCTTTCTGCAGTGATAAGGTGGTGGTGGGGTGCCAGCTCCAGTGTTGCTCATTGGAGATCATAGCAACAGAACTTCTGCCGCAGGCTGGAGCTCCCAGTTGGGGCATGCCAGTTTTCAGCACTTGCCATAGTTGCAGGCATATGCTATGGCTTATCTACATGTCAGTGAAATCTGGACTAGCAGTGGGCCACCATAGTGATTTGTACAGTGTGGGGGGTGTGTCTTTCTGTTCGTGCAAGGTAACCTACAGGACAATGCCTGTTTTCCTGCAGCTGAAGAGATGGGCTGGTTTGTTGTGGTATCACTGCCGTCACCACAGGAGTGGTACCTCTCTGCATTGTGCAGATAGGTGGGTGGATGATATAACATGGGTCACTTCAACATACCTTCTCCTCTGAAACTCATCTCCTCTATTATTTATGGCCCTTTCTCTGAAGAAATGGCCTGGGTTTAGTCAACAGCAACCCTGCCAAAATCTCTGATCTTTGGAATTGGTATGTTTGGGATTGTGATGCTGAAATCTTCATCTGAGCATCATTTTCTTAAATTTGGCTTTTATAGAATAACAGTTGTCATAAGAAGATTAAAAATAAAGTCTACTTGCTGCTAACACTTGGTGGGTGAAATTTTCATCTCTTATACTCCAGATGCTCTGCAGTTTCTCTGCTGGTTGCAGTCTCTAGAATTGTACTGTGCAGTGCTAAGTGCTTTTTCTCCTAACCTACAGATTCTTAAACTGTGGCAATACCTACCATAGCAAATGTAGTACATTAATCCTGCCACCAATGGCATGTGACTGCCGTTTGGTGGAACCTTCTTATTCTTGCTTTTCCTTGGGTTAGAAGCTTGATTGCAAGACACTGGAAAAAGTTCTGTTAACTTTTTGTCCTGATTTATGGCAGGAAGAAAAAAAAAGTGTATTAAATTGGTATTCCCATTGCTGCCTGATGGTGTTACATTTTTTGCATCCTCTGGGTAGCTTTTGGAATCTCAGCAACACTACATGATTATTTTGCTCCTTGTGCTGCCAAGTAGAATTATATAGCCTAATTTATTTAGATTTGGCATGTTCTCACTGAAAGTCATGCCATGCTAGGTGAATGAACGATTTTCTTGTTTATATTACCATCACTCAACACTCCCCTTTTAATAGGCCCTCACAGGTCTTACTATAGTTCTACTTGAACGTTTCTGAATTTTGTTGAATCTGGCAATAAAAATAGAAATAAAGAACTATGAATCACATTAAACTTTTTATCAAAGAAGGTATTTTCATGCTGTCAGTTACCAGGGTAGAAATCTCACTTCTCATGGCTCCAGCCAGTCCTACAATCACATTTACTGCTCTTCTATAATTTTTTTTTTTCTGACAGTTTATTGTTAGCTCTCTGTTGCTGAAGTACTCAGGACAGATGTGAACACACTGCCTTCATCTTTGAAGAATTACAAAGTCACCTAATTGGCTTCCAGATCACACTGTATCTTTCTTCATAGCCCTCTATTGTAATTCAGACTCTTCCAGTCTACTTATTATTCCTTTCCAGATGTCTTTTAACAGTCGAATCTTTGCTGGATCATTTTCCCCTGATGAATTATTATTTATTTTCTCAGAGGCATCTAAGAAATAAAATGACTGATGGATTAGTTTTTTCCCCTCCCATTACCTTTCTTCAATATTCTCCCACGTTCATTTGCAAGTAGAGCTACTTCGAAAGTGTTCATTAAAATGTCATTGAAGTGAAAGTCAAGGCAGATTGTTAATCAAAAATGCTTTTCAGTTTCAAGTCACTCATGTCTCGTGAATAAACTTTCAAAAACAAAAACAATCTCTTTCTTTTCTACTGCTGATACTTTCTTTCCCTGTGCGTTTTGCTGTCTTGATCATTGTGGTTGGATTATTTGTGGTAACTGGGTTTGACACAATCGATTGGTTTAGGGCTTTAGAGAAACACAGTATCAAAACACTCTGCTAGCTTTGGAATAAAAATATATGACTCAACTACCGGTATGAAGAAAGAGTAGACCTCTTCAAAAATCTTGAGGTGCTGAAGAAGTCAACAGTTTATCTTGCCTTGCAGCTGCACGCTAACATGTTGACCTCACGTTGCGTGGCTGATGGCAGTGATGACTGTCAGGGGCTGTTCTTCTGCAGAGCCCAAGGTTGCCCTGCTGCTGCCCAGGGCTGGGGCCACAGGGAGCTGTAGGATAGTGGGTAGATGTTTGAGCACTGTGAGGATGCAGCCTGGAAGATGGGAGGATGATGGTATGATGCTGTGTTACTGGGGAAGGACATAACACGTTCTGGAGTAATTCGATTTCTTAGATTGGAAGGCTTCATGGGCTGCCCAGAGTGCACTGGGGACACTTGTGACTCTTTGCCTAGATTGAGCTGAGACAGCACTGCTGTTATTGAGTAGCGTTTCAGTATGAAAGTATAATGTCAGTGTAAAGTCCAGAAATACTTCTGACCTATGACCAGCTGGGATCGTGTATCTTAAAGCAACAAACCTAGGATCTGGCTGTGGCTGCAAACTCTTGACAGGGCTTTCCTCTGCGCTCCACTGAATTCCAGGTTTAGGTTTAACTTCAGCTATTCCTCCTTGTTTGGATGGTGCTGCAGTTGTTTGTGTTGAAGGTTAAATAGATCTGTTGTATTTTCACATTGGCAGAATTTGAGACTGTTGCTGGCTAATTCACCTGGTGGTTTGACACTGATGTTAAAAAGTAGTGTATAGGGAATTGAGCTTTGTATGTGTCTACAGGGGAAGGAACAAGTGATGTGGAAGCAGCTTTCTACTGCTGCCTTTTCTCCATTGCCCGTAGTTTATCCAGGAAGGACCCAAGCTATTCATAATATTTTTGTGGGCCCTTTTGAGGTATCCCCCCGGTGAGAGGCAAATATTTCATGCCTGATGGTATCAAAAAAGAGGTCTGTGAGGTTGAGTTTGTATCAGCCCATACCTCCTCTGAAAAGACGTAATTTGAAATATGGGAAGATCCATGTCCTTTCTTCAGTTTGATGTCCCTGGTCTGTACCATTAGGCTTACTGAAGCGAGCCAATAGTTGGTTTTGTTGCTTATCTTTTTCAGGAATGGGAGATTTGGCCAGTGGTTGCTCAGGACGGTATATCCACAATGAGTTTCCTCAGCTGTGATAGGACTGTTACATTTTCAAGGAGGAAGAAGACTTCCAAGTATTTTGTTAATGATTTTCTGGAAGGAGTACAGTTGAATTCGCAGGTCTCAGAGAAGAAAAGACACCCTGTTTGAAGATTAGCTGATGTCTAAATGTGGTTGGCTTGAGCTGTGTAAGCTGGTTGTTGGTGGATATGGGCGAGGCGTGGTTTTGTTTCCTGAGAGGGCATTCCAAGTGTGCACAAGGTTTTCACAAAGGGGAGTATTTCCTTGCTGTGCAGTGTGTCTGTATGGATGCCATAGGCCTTGAGCATGGAAAGCCTAAGCACGGGCTTTGATGCATTAGTTATTTTAGCATTTATTGGCCATTTCTCCATTTGAGAGTTTCTGTCCTATGCGTATGGTAAGATACTGATAACATCAGGATGATTTTTGGGCATGTTACTGGAGCAATGTTTGTCAGGAGTTGACTGTGGTTTTGCTCATTGCTGATGTGTGGGTCCCTGAGCCCTCAGGCTCTTGCCCTGCTGCTGTTGATGAGACCTGCATGATTTTGGAGTTTGCCAATCCTTACTCTGCTGAGGCTTTCTCTGGTTCCTGGGAGGCTGGCCATGCTTTCACTTGCCTGAATGAGGTGATGCTCTTTCCATAACTGCAGTAGTGTTGTGATATCCATAATGTTCAACTTCTCTTTCAAGTGTTAGGTCAAAAGTATGATCAGCTTTGCAGGTTGGTCAAGGTGTGATCTGTGAGGGTGCCAAGAGGACTATGAAGAACTGGCTTTTCTTAAAAAAACACAAGGTGATAAAGTTTGGGGATTTTATCATGTTCAACCTTGTGTCAAAGTATCTGCTAAAATTCTCAAGTTTCGTAATTCTGGGACATTTTGCTACCTTCCATTGCAAGATATTAATGCTAGCCTTCCTAAAGCTGTTTCTTTATTGTAATCTTTGAGTGAATGAATTTTAGCTTTGGCTTTTCAGGTTAATGAAATCTAATAAAGTTGCTTTAATATAAGCACCTTAGATTTCACATTTGCTGAAGCAGGTGAACAAAGTGCTTCTTGGTGTCTGCCCGTCTTGGATGCTGTATTGTGAGGAGCTGGGAAAAAAGACATGGGATTTATATCTCATCTAGAGAGCTTTGGGTGATGCAATGTATATCATATATTTCACTCTTGGGATTGTGTGTTACCTGTTGGTAGTTAGAGGTAGGTCTTATATTACTCAATTCATTCACTTAATTTCATAATGTTTTGTACTCTTTGCTTCCTCTTTGTAGCGGAGTGTATTTCTTCTGCTACTTGCAGCTACCAGAAAGTATCTGATTTTTTGGTTCTTTCCTTCTAATTCCTTGGAAAACCCAGTCCAGTTTATACCATGGCAGATGAGGTGTGCCATGTCATTTGGATTGCTGGGTCCCACAAGAGAGGCATGTGATTTGTCTTGGAGGCACAAGCCGTTGAATCCTGGGAATGGTTAGACCTGGATATGCCTCCTGTGGGAGCTGTGGTGAGTGTGGACAGGAAGGATGAGGGCAGGCTAATGTTAAGATTAAGGCACATTCCATCAGAAGATGGTGTTGGTGGTTTCAGGCAGTCATTTTTTATTTTAAAATAACCTGTCCTTGCTGTTGTGAGTTAGAGGAAGGGAGAAGAAAAATCTGTCCACTTCCTGAGCTGTAAAGAGGCCACTTGACTAATGGTGTGGCAATAACTGGAGGCCAGAGTTGGGTGGATCTCAATACTCCTCCTCACAAAGCAGTGGAAGAGTTTGGTCATCTGAATTGTGATGATGGCCCTGGGGCTGACAGGAGGATTACTGCACCGTTCTTGCTTTCTGGAAAGCTTACACCATTCTATACAAGAAGAAAGTGAATCTTGAAACACAAATTTCAAAGATGGCTGAAGTGTTTTTTCTTACGTGGTATGAGCAGTTCCTAATCTGCTAGAGCTGGTCCCCACTGCTGCTGAGTCCCTGATGGAGTCTGCTGCTGGAAACAAACTGGGATGGGGGAAAATGTTATTAGTGCAGGGCTGTGCAGAAGGCTTTTAGGATTGAGATAATGAATTTTCTAAACAGGAGGAATAATTGAAACTGCTGTAGTTCCACTTTGCTTACTCCAGCAAGATTTTGTCAGCGGGTTCTTAGTTATTTGTTGATTTCTGCATAATAGACTGGAAAAAGGAGCAGAATGAATGGATATCCATAAAGGTTAGATTTTTTGGTTTGACTTTTTTTTTGTTCGTTTTTGTTTGTTTATTTTTGGTGGGTTTGATGTTGTTTGTTTGTTTGTTTTTTTTGTTTTTGTTTTTGAGCTGCCAGTACTCTTGAAGTTACATTGTCTCAAAAAGAAATATTTGGAGATGGCCATAATTGGAAACAGCTGGATAAAATCTGGGAGTTTTTAAAGGACCTATAAAGAACTCCTATAGAAAATAAGCACCGGTAACTTCATTTTTTATTGTCAGGTAGCTTGATCTTAGATACCTTCGTAAAATAGAAGTGCATTCAATATGCAAAATATCTGTGAGTACTGAAATAGAAAGGTCTGAAATTCTGTGGACATTTCTGTACAGGATGCAGAGGTTTTAACGTATCCCTTCTGTCAGCCGTACAAAGAGGAATCAAAAGAAGTAAATGCAAAACATCTGAGTGGTAGTCCCTTGTATATGCAGCCAGTAGTAAAAGGAAGAGAAAACTAGAAGTCTTTCTAGTTTATCCAATGTTAATTGAGCACATGGTCACAGCTTTTATCAAGGCAGTACTTCTAGCTCAGATGAAGTCCTATTGCCATGTCTGGTTTCAGTTAAAAGTTACTTTTATGGGTAGGGGTCTAGGTTGAGGGAGCTGGGTTTATTTGCTTGGATGAAGAGCAGGCAAGGGACAGTCCTGTAGCTGTTACAGCTATTGGAGGATGATTATGAGAATAGTAGGACCAAATTGTACTTAGTAGTGCCAGGTGACACCAAGGGAGAGTGACAACCAATTGTTTCTTTGGAGATTCAGGTTGGATGTTGGGAAAATCTTGTTACTAGGAGAGTAGTGCAGCACACCAGCGGGTCATCCAGAGGAGCAAGTATCTGCCCTGTGAGCTTCTCAGGACTCATCAAGGCAAAGCCATGCTGACCCAGTCTGCTCTTGTTGATAGTTTTCTTTTGAGGCAGAAGCTGGACTAGGTAAGAAACCCCCTTAGGTTTCTTACAATCAAAGTTTGTAGGAGAATACCTGAGGACCAGCAGAATATTTTTGTCAACTGGTTTCTTTTGTTCTTACCTGTCCCTGAAGGAAGGGACAGAACTCTTTGATGGTTAATACAATCCTGCCCAAACAGGCAAACCTCTCCTCATGGGTCTTGCTGAAGATAGCTTTGGGGGATGAGGTGGCATTACAGTTGTCAAAAGGGCAGGTGGTCTGCAGTGAAATTTAGCTTAAGTTAAAGACTTAAAGTCTTAAGTTCATAAGATTATACACCTCACAGCAAAAGACCTGTGTAATCTTCATCTTGTACTTTTTCCCTGCATTCCTCTTTGCTTAGTAGTATTACCTTTAAGTAAGACAAAGGTAGCAGACAGGATATCTTCTAATCTTATTTTGGCTCTACTAATATATATTAGTGGTCGTATTTTATCCTTATTAGAACTGATATGGGGGGAACAGCCAAATGAATGGTTTTGTCAATTTATAGCACTTTTTTTTTTTGAGAGAGAGAGGAAGAGGAGAGCTGGAGAAAAATACCGAATGGGTGAAGTAACTGTGTTAGAAAGCTGAATGCTATCCCCTTACAGACATTTCCCTACAAATAAACTCTCCGTTCCATCTTTGGATCTCCGATGAATGAAGTCCTGTATGCATTTTGATTTTTGAAGTATTTTTTTCTGTAATTTGCTTCATTTTTCTAGTGGTGGGATTAAATATTGACATGTGCTACTTGAAACATGCTGTTTTCAGAGGTCATGCTGTTGGATGCCATTTTATCCCACACAGTGCTTCTGCTAGAGGACCTTGTTTCTTGCCCTGCGTTACTCATACTTGTTTGCTTATTTTTTTCTGTGTGAAAACAATTCTTGTTTCTCTTTGTGTTTACAGCTACTTATTTCTTAGTTTCTGTTACATGACATTTGGGAAAAATGAAGGTTCATGTTCACGTATACAGTATTTTGTGGCAGAGTAATTAGGCAAAGATCCACATGTAATGTTTAAAAGCATTATACAACAAAGTGTTCCTGACACTTCACAGTAATCAGAAAACAAGCTGAAACAAAGCAACCTCTTTTGAGGTGCAAATGGAAATTTGGTGCAAAACTCATGACTGAATGCATCTAAGTCTAATGTTTAAAGAAAAGCTTGTGTAAGTGAACACAGACTCATAGACTTCACAAAACAGAGCTGCCTGTTAACCAAAAGACTAGTTGCTTGCCAACAGTTCACTTGGCATAGCTTTCTCCTACCTGTCATCCATACTTCACAGAAGGAAATAAAACCCTGCACTTATATACTCCAGGCCCTCTCTTCTTGCCAAAGTAATGCTTTTTTAATTATATAGAGTCCTCTGCTCTTACATGTGTGGGTTATTAATTGCTGTAAAAGGGTGAGGGATTGAATGCTGCTCTTACTGATTTTAAAAAACAAGAATTATCCAATTGGCTTTCATTTTCTGTGAAGTTTCCTGGAGCCTATTTTCTCTGCTTACAGTGGAGATTGCTTGCTGATTTTGCTGCATGCCCCTGAGCATCTACCCTACAGACTCAGGCTGTTAAGAGGCAGCTTGTAGGGAAATGGGAGGTAGCATCACCTGTTAAATTACGTTGTTTTACACCTGTATTGCAGTAGTGTGCAAAAACAATAGGGTAATTTTAATGAATTAGAAAGAGCAAGTTGAATTATTTTTTGCTAATTGAGGATGGGAAAATTCAAAATGTAGCTTAGTTTCAGTGGCATTTTTTCCCTTTGGCTTTATAATGGATTAATAAAATAGCGCTTTTGATTTAAAGGATAATTAGAGAGTTCTCATTACATCACTCATTACATCACTGTATTTGGAGCCATTGCTTGAATTATATGCAGGAGTTCAAATATATTTGAGGCTGATAACTGAATCTTCATAGATTTTAAAAATACTGGGCTTGCATGCAGAAAACTTGCTTGGAATACATCTCTCATACAGTTACATTAAGTGTTAATTTTGGTTATTCAGGAGCTTCTTGGAAGACAAATCTTGCTCCTGTGTCTTCCCAGTAGGTTGGAAATCCCCGAGATAAGGGGTAGAAGTTTAGTAAATGCATCCTCCACTACATTCCTTGAAACACAAGAGGGTTTCCCTATGCCCACGTGACTTTGTGGCTGAGGTTAGTAGGTTTTATGAAAAGGTAATTTATCAAATGATTTCCTCCTGTTGTGGGTTTGAAAAGGAACTACTCCAAATCTGAGCCCAGAACAATGGATATGGAGGAAATTAGTCATGGAGGGGTCTGAGGAGGAAGGAGCATGTTTTTATCAGCAATGGAAGAATTTCCCAGTACATGGGGGTCTCACTAAAGATGATTTATGCATTGGGATAGTGCTGGATTACACCTTTGCATTGTTTCCAAATGAGTATTAAAAACCTAAAGGTACAACTCTCTCTCTCTTCTTAATTTGACATATTTGGGAAGTATTCTTCCTAACCACGTGGATTTGAAATTTTTATGAAGGCTTAAGCATTTGGTGTTTATTTCAGCCAAAGTTGAAGGCTCAGGAGGCTTCCATCAGGTAAGTTCCTGGCTGTGAAGGGGGACATGAAGTCATTTATCAGAGAGAGATTCATCTTGAATTTATGATATATGTTTCTGGCTTAAATAGTGCTTGTGCTTTTACACTGTGATTCCTTGTGATTCATAGAACATATTCTGGATAGGGCTCAGCAGCTGATGATAAAGGCTTTCTGTTTTGTATATAACCCTTTTACATTCTGCTGGAAGACTGGGAAGATCTGTTCTGATAGGAATATTTCTGAGGAAATGGTTTCATTTTTGGATGGGTACAGGTATCTAAATATATGGCATCTAAAATGGCACTAGACAATTTTGTATCTGGGACATCTGTGTGGGGCTGGCAAATATAAGACATACCAGTCCTTCCAGTAGTGGCCACTGAAAGCCAACAGAAATTCCCTAGGGCATTTAGAAGAAACTAGGTATCTGGGTTTGGGTGATTAAAATTTCAATTTTAATGTTTTAATACTTCTGTGATTTGGTATTTCAGATGAGCAAACTGAAAATGGCTTTTTATTCAGCTGTCATGAAGAAAAACAGAATCACTTTCCTGAAAAAAACTTTTGCATAAGTCAGTGTTCTAAGAGTAAGGCAATGTAGGTGGTTTGCCAATTTATTTTACTGAGCTTATTATTTTGCTGGTTTATAGTATCTGCCTTAGAAAGTCAGCAAGATAATGGTTATTTTACCAACCTTCCCTCTCCCCCAAAAATTCCCCCTCCAAAATTAAAAAGAAAATCAAGAGGGGAGTCCCAGTTCAACTCTTCTTAGGTTAATTTGGTGTCAGTCAGTTGTTCAGAAGAGGAAAGCGTGAGTGAGTGCAAAGATTGCCGTTCAGTCAGGGGGGAAAAAAAAAACTGGAACATGTTCAGCATAGCTTAGAGAACAAGCTTATGTAGCTTATATAGCAACATAGCTGGAACATGCTTATGGCAAGCTAAGGATTTACACCAAAGCTGTAACGGTACATTGTCAAAATACAGGTGTCCTTTAGCTCTATGCTAATGTCTTTAGTCATTTGAACTGAATTTGAAAATCCAAAGTGCTGTCCAGTGTATGTAACTGAAATATCTAAATATTTATTTTGTAATAAAGCTTCTTCTGTAGTAAAATTTCATCTCCTACATGTTTAATGAAGGACATGATAGAAGAAGCCTAAGGGTGACCATCTCAGGTAACCAATACAGAAACACAGATGCTTTTAGGATATGATGGAATCTCTTAGAATAGCTACTTTGGGATAGGATGAATCACAGCCCACAAATGCCTATTTCTCTTCAGTGACTATAAAGAGAGAGGGGGAGTAGAGTGACTGACTCAGTGAAATGTGGTTGTTTATATTTGGTCAAATGTATTTCAAGCTAAGTGCATAAGGCTACAATCCTGAGGCAGCTCAGCTCTCCATGGCACCTG
>VYZR01084838.1:19665-49596 GCA_013400675.1 Oxylabes madagascariensis
AGTGCTGCCCCTCAGTTCCGGTTAGGAGACAATCCTGAGGCAGCTCAGCTCTCCATGGCACCTGGTGTATGTGTCTCAAACATTCAGCTACAAAAGCCTGGTTGGAGTGAACTGCAATTCTCCTCTGGCTGATGCCTTCATCACCCTTCCCAAATGGAATCACCTTCTAAAGGAATGGTGCACATGTACTTAATTTTCATCCCAGTGCAAGCAGCGGAAAGAGGGAGAGCATTTGGAAAGCCTCCAGGAGCCACCTTAATTTTGGTAAGATTGATTCCTAACATGTAACTTGAATATGTGCTTGCTTCTGTGGAGCGTTTCCATTTTATATTTCTCTCAGCAGATATATATGATGAAAATAGAATAGTCTGTTTTCCTTTCCATGCACAGACAATCTCCAGTCTTCCTAGGTTCGGCAGATGTTGGGATGTCTGAGAGGCAGGAAGTCAGAACAGTTGAAAAGCCAAACCTAAAGTTCTTGTGATAATCCAATTTTTAAAACAAAGATTAGACCTCTCCTTTCAGAACCTGTTCCCAGTTAGTAACTTGGGATTTTGATATTACTCTTTAAATTTTTAACTTAATAATGATTTCCATCATCCCTTCAGCCCCAATATAGAGACTGAGGTATTTTGCAAAAGCTGGCATCAGTGGTATTATGCATGAGTGCCTAGTTTTAAAATCTTGGCAGCTGCTTTGACTTTTCTTTATGCTATCATTCAGACCATAGCTACCAAAGCTGAATTTTGCTCATAGTAACAGTTGTGGGAAGTTACTAAGGGAAGAGTCTATTACTGACACAGGAAATAGTTTTGCAGTTCTTTTTGTCATTGCCAAACTTACCAAAACATCACTGTTGCCATAGGTCATATAGGCACAGCTCAAAATCATCAATTTGCTGCAACTGGATATCACATAAATTGCTTGGTGACTTTGATGCTAGTGTTACATATGTTCCACCCTTCTTGCAAAACTCCCTTTAAATTGACAAATTTTGTTGTTTCTGGAATTAGACCTAATTACTGTGATTCAAGAGTAAGGAATGAAAAATAACTGTGTGGGTTCTGCATTTTTCACTTCTACTCCTCTTTATTACTTCCAAAATAATCCACTTTTCTCAAAAAGTTGTAGCAAGACCATTCAGAAAATTGTGTGTAATAGTCATTAATAGAAGCATTTTTCCCTTGATTCATTAATTACAGGAGGATGTCGGACAGAGCAGGTGGCATTTTCTGAGCTGGGAGTTTACCTTTTTTATTCTTTGTTGAGTTTGACATCTGAATTTCTCAGCTTCTCTAGGATGCTGTTGTTTTGCAATTAAATATATAATATAGTTGTATAAATCAGACTGAAAATTGAAATTCTGGCCTTTTTCTTTGTAACTGATGTGGAAAATGAATGGGTGCATGGGCATATCTCCATTTGAGAACTACTCACTTCTCAATGTCTAGAGCAGTTATTGTTAAAAACTTCTTCTTTTTTGCAGTCCTTGAAGTCTTGCCTTACTATGGTATAGCTCAGGTGCCATTTTTGAGAAAGAGCGTATATTTTCTCTTGAACTTTTGGATGGGTCTTAGCTAAGGGTTCACAAATGGAATGTGATGTATTTTCAGCACATCCAATTGAGTTGAGGGTCTTCTGATCCTTTGTCATGGGAGAACCTATAACATCATAAACCACACGAGGATCTGGGAGGGTGAGTGGCTGCTGGTTTTGCGTTTGTGATTCAGGAGTCCTAGGAATGCTGTCTGGAAGCACCCCAGGCCCATTTGACTGCAGTTAAAGCTCTGCAGTGGCTGAAGATCAGTGTGTGCACTGTGAAGCAGTGGCATTTGAAATTGGGTTGTGCAGGCAGTGCTGAGCCTGTGCCTTTTCAGGGGCTGTGTTAGTGACTTGCCTTGGGTTTGTGGCAGGGAAGGGTTGAGGTAACTTGCAAGTTTCCTCCCTCTTTTAGAGTGAACTGGTGGGCCACAGAAGCTCTCGGTGGGTTGTGGTATGAATGTGCCTGTGGTCTGTGGAGAGGGTGGCTGGCTCCTGCTGACTGGTGCTGCCTGTGCCACTTACTCTCCCACGTCTGGCAGGGGCACCATCTTCTTCTGTGTTGTAACCTGCTCGACTAGTCCAGCCACACTCTGGCTCTTGTATCTCTTCCTCCCTTTCCCTCTCATCACTCTCCTTCTTCTGCCCAGCCTCATGCCACATTTTGGCTCACCTGACCTTTCTGACACCCCCTCTGCAGTGCGCTCTGAAGGGCTGGTCTCACGCACATCCGTGGGCCACCGGCCGAAGGGTCACGAGAGCAACAGGCGAGGTTGTCTTCCTGCTGTCAGCTCCAATGTCTGGTCTCTGGCAGATGGGAGCAGCAGTTACAGGGGAAATCCGGCTAATCTCCTGTAACTTGAGCCCATTACATGCTCAGTCGCACTGTGGGGCTGGTGCCGTTCCAGCCACATATGGACGGAGGGCTGAAGGAATCGGACGCTTACTGCAGAACACTTTCCGAGATTTGCACTGCAGGGATCAGAAACAAAAATTAAAAAGATGCTGTGAGCCAGCTGAATATTAGCAGGTTTTAAAGCTTTGTCAAATAGGAAAATGTTTTCATATGCATAGCAAAACATGTAAAAAACCTCTATATATTAAAAAAATCCTCAAGAACAACATCAAAAAAGCAAGAGATCAGCACTTTGCCAAATTTCGAGGCTGCCCCAACATGGACTGAGGAGCCAGAGTTCCCCAGCGAGCTACAAGGGGATGGCAGAGCAACATGTTTTAGTCTAGGCTATCTCAGAAATAGGCAAACTGTGTTTTGGCAGTAAAGTCAATAAATCCTGCAGCAGATGTCCAGCATGGAAAATTTTTAACAAGGGCAACTGAAGCTTGGCAGAGTCAAAAGAATGTGGAAAATCCTGACAAGATGCACCAAGCCATCTTAATAATGGGTGGAGTTACCACCCTTGTCCCCAGGGTCTCTCAAACCCACCAGGATCAACTATTTGGTTTTTTTGAGGAGGGTTGTTTTGGGTTGTTTTTTAATATAGGGCAGAATAGAGAAGAATGGAGGGGGTGATTGAACAGAAAGTATGGGCTGGCTGGCAGGAGCCTTCTTGGCAGGAACACATTTCAGCCATGCCTGGAAGGGGAGGGTTTTCACAAATTGTGTGGGAGATGGTGGAGCCCAAAGGAGAGTTGCTGCTTGCTGGATAGAGGAATAATGGATTTTTGGGAAGCTGTGTTTATAATATGCAAAATAGTCCACAGGAAACAATGGGGCCTTGGGACAGAGCTGCCAGTGAATGAGAGCTTTGTTTTCCTCTTGTCTATTCATATTTCTAAACTTTTAGTGGCATTTTAAACACATTTTACACATTTTTCGTGTAATGGCTTGAATTGCCTAAACTGCTGCCTAAAGTACTGTTGCACTGCAATCTTTATTCCTTTTTGGATAAAGATTGACTTTCAGCTTAAGCTCCTTTTTGTATTTTTCTTAATTGCAACTCTTGTTTAATAATCCTTGGCTGCTTTGTTCTCATGTTTTAAAACTTCAGAAAAATTTATAGGAAAACTGGTTGACAGCAGACCTTGTGTACCAAGTGTGTCGAGCTGCCCACAGCTTGACTTGAAAATGGCAACTGGTATTGTAGTCCTTATGCCAGAACCTTGACACAAATGTACATCCGTTGCAAGCTAATTGCATGGACTTCAGTTTAGATGCTGCTGATTGGATTTGTCTGCTGTGGATATGAATTAAAACACCATCATATAGATTGTGTTTCCATTGAGAAGCATCCCATACCTGCAGTCCCTAACAACTGGTCTAAAATAATCGAAAAGATGTTATGGTTGTATTGCTGTTAAATGCAGACACTGCACAGAAGATTATGCAGTATTAAAATGAGAATATTACTGCCTGAATCAGAGTGTTTTGCCTGCATGTTAAAATAAAAGATAGATGGTTTGATTCACTATGGTGCATGTCTCACCTTTACAAACAAAACAGCATCACTGCAGTTTTGCAGTTTCAGAAATGTTGTTTGTGCACACATTTACGATTAGCAAAAGCTTTGAAAATCCTTGTGCAAGAAATGGTGAAGCTGCTGTTGCAGTGGAGGGAAAGGGAGTTGTTTGCTTTTGCTGCATATGTTATTCCGTGGAGCTATCGCTTTGCCTCACCAGTAAAACTCCTTCCCTGTGCGAGGGAAATTCCTGGTTCATTGGTATGGATGCATTGTTTTTACACATTAGAAGTGCTGTGTTGCTGTGTCAATCATCCCGTTAGGATCAGTTTAAGAGCAGTAGGGCTGACGAAGCTGGGTGTGATTGGCTGCCATATGCTGGGAGGGCTCTGTGAGAAGGAAGGGCTGCAGTCTTTCAGCAACAGAGTTTAGGCTGTGTCTTTGCTTCATCATCTGAGGAAAAATCCCCAGATAAGTCACAAGGCTTTCGGAGAAGAAACAAAACAAAACATTACAGGCTGCTCATCGTTTCGTGTGACAATTAGTTACCATGATGCGATGGGAAAGATATGGCTGTTTGTTTATATCAGATGTTCCTGTTCACGTTGGAAATGTGTCGAATAGACAGGGCTAAACAAGGTAGGAGGATTGTTGTCTTTTATCGAATGTTTCAAGAGTTTGCTGCAGTATACTGCATACTGTATGTGTTGCTTGGGGGAGTCGGGGAAACACTGTTTCTCCCGTGAATGGATTCTGTTGGGTGAAATAGGTGGATTTTGTGGTAACTTGTTTTCAGAGGGTTTTAATTTCCAGTGTAAATAGCTCTCTTCAGAAATAGAACATGAGTATATGCGTATTAAAACAAGTAAAAAAAGAAATAGGTCAGTGTGTTTCAGAAGTGCTGCTACCCTAATTGGATTTTTAGCTGGGTTGTTGTCTGGAAGTGCAGCCTAGCTTTAAGAAGGAGAAGGAGTCAGCCTGGAAATCTGAAGTTTATAGCAGCTATGTTTGAAGATTTAGGTGAATTAGACTGGCTGATCTAAATAATTCCCTATCGAAAGCTTTAACTAAAGCCAAGAGTGCCTGTTTTAGATTTGTAGGAGTATACAATGAGATTACAGTATTTTGCCCTGTTGTAAAAGTATGCGTGTTTTTGACTGTGCTGTGATTCCTTGTGCTCTTCAATGAAAGCTGGGGGAATTTTTCATATCTAGTTTAGCTTACTGTAGTTTATTGTAGAAAACTGCCCTTTCCAGGTCTTTGTCTAGGCAGCAAAACAGAACCTGTACATGAAAACAAGGAAAACAAGGTTAATAATACGTGCTGCAATTATCTGATCTTTATACATTTTTAATGAGAGAACACAACAGCTAGCAGAATAATTTAATGAGCAGGCTGGCTTTTAGAGCAATGATTTCGCTGTGCTAAGGCACATCAACTTTCTTGCAGAGGAGGAGCCTCAGGAAGGAATGGAGAAGATTTATGTTAAATGTTCTAGAGAGAAGGAAGAGATATTTAGGTAGAAGTCCGTGAAATTCTGGAAGAATAGAGTAGTTTTTAGTTGTTATTATTATTTATAGATAGGAAGAAAACTTAACCGTCATGATGCAAGAGGGTTCTGAGAACATTTCCTCATCCTGTGATATGCTGAAGCCTCTTCAACTTTCTCAGACTGCCATATGCATTGATGGTGCTCAGTGCCTTTCAGGATGTCATCCAGTTAGTGACCTGAATTAACATGCTGACTTCAGTTGTGTTATAGCAGCATCATTTATATGTGCAGTATATAATATAGTTGTGTTTTAAATTTTTTTTCCTTCTAAGATTAACAGCTGGTGAGACAACAAGAAAATGTCTTATTTATCCTGTAATTGCCATGTGCATTGCATGTAGATATTTAAATTCAGATAGGATGTTGATAGAAAAAATAAATGTATGTACTGAGGAAGACTAAAGATCAATTTCTTAAAGAGGAATCAGCAGAAGAATCTTTTGCTGCATAAAAAAAAATTTAATGGTGTAATTTTGAGGGGCAAGTTTTAACATTTCCTTTATCCTAGGAATGAGTTACACTAGTTTTAACACTATTGCAGCAAGTAGGCCCTTCTGCACCAACTGCCCGTTGCCCCTCTCATTTTTCAAGGAGAAGTACAGGACATGTACTCAGAACTCCTGATGTCACCTCCCAGCTCCTCACAGCTGACTCTGCTCAGAGGAGGTTGATATGACTTCCCCGCTCCCTGGCCAAGTACTTGCTAGAGACCTGTGGCTGAGTCCTTGATGCATACTCAGTTTATGAACCGGTTATTTTTGAATGCTACAGTCTTCTAAGTAAAAGCAACCTTGTGTCTTCTGAGAATTTCAAGCCCTGCTAACAAATGAAACACATGCCAGGATGTAGAGCATTATTATTACAAATCTGTACAAATCCATGTATATTTAACTCTTCATCACTATTGATGCTTAAATCTATTGTTCATGTACAGACTGTGTTAAGCATGTGAGGCAAAAATGATAATTAGAAGCAAGTAAAATAATCTTTTTCAAGCTGTAGAATATGAGACGAATATTTCGTTTTTGCAAGTAAGGCTATTTTCATGCACAGCTTTCAGAGAAAACTTTTCAGTCTCCTGGTTTAAGGCAGTCTCTTACTTCCAGACAATTTCAGTGTCTGGTTTCCATATCTTGAAGATCACAACGTATGGTGTTATCCTTGTTATGCCTGACTACCAAAGTTAAAATTTGCATTCATCACTTAGTCAAGTGGTTTGTATCAAACTGCTGTCAGACAAGGAAATGACAAAAGGATTAAAAAAAGTATTTCCTTGTCAAGGTGCGTATATACTACTACTTTATATGGTTAGGTAAATGAACTTTCATCTTGGAGAGTAGAGGTGGTACTAAATATTCTGTATTTATATTTGTTATGTAAATAGTTGGTATTAAAAGTATTTTGGAACAGATTCTGGTACCTCTTTTCATTTAGTAGTATCTTTTCTGCTTAAAAATCTCTGTATGTTTTATCAGAGCTGTTAGTGTGGTAATATGATGGTGTGCAGTCTGTCTGTTTTCAAGGAATAATTACTTCGTTTAGAATTACTCTATTTTCTCCTAAGATAGAATTTGCTAATGAGTTAGAGGTCCTGAAGTATAATTCTTGGCAATAGAGCATTTATAAAGGCAAATCAGCTTCTTAATTTGTAAGTGTACATTTTACAGAAGTGTAAAATAATTATGTGCTACCATTTTTAATTTTCTTTTTCTGAGCCAGAAAAATGGCTCTTAATGTTGCGTGGGATTTCCAGCACTTGGGTATCACCTCTGCTGTGTATGAATCTTCTTTGTTGCTCAGAAATGTCTCAGAAATAATCTGTACTGTGTTTATTTGTAAAAGCTCTGTAAAATGTTCAGGTTTTATAATACTGAGAGATGAGAAAAAGTGTTTAATTGGAATTACTTATTAATTATTTTGCATACAGTTTTAACACATTGCTAATATTTAAATTTCACGTAATAGCTATTAGTGATACCATGCTTCCTAATGTTACTAGAAGTTTCTGACGTTGAGGATTGTTTTTTCTCTTCCAGGGAAGAAACATTTTTTTTCAAGTCAAATAATTTTTTCCCTTTTTTTATGAATATGGCTCTTAAAAAGTTTTAGCAGAAGAGAACTAAATCACCTGTTTTAAAATTTGTTAATATGTATTTTCTTTTTAAAACCTTTGATTGTGAAGGTAATTTGATATGTTAAATACAATGTATTATGGTTAACTAATGTGCACCAGTACTATGTAACTGATCTGTAAACAGGCTGAAATTATAGCCTGAGGAAAATAAAACTCATTTCAAGAGAGTGTCAATGCTGAAAACTAGTTCAAATAATAGCAGTATTAACTGTTTGACTAATTAAACCAATCTCTGTATACATTATTAGCAAATGCAGTGGCAGTTGTTGGTTATATACAGAGTCTTCTTTTTAAAAAGAAGTCTTCTTTTAAAACCGAACTTTTCTGCTCTACTTGGAGTAGAGGGTGCCTGAGGAGAAAGAAGTTATGCAGCCCTTTTCTGTAATCTGCCAACTTCTCAATCGCCACAATTTTTTATTATTCTTTTGTAACCAGGCCATTAAAACACCGAGCTCTCTCTCCAATAATTCTGGCGATGTCAAGTTCTTAGTTCAGTATTTCAAGCGTGCTAAAAAAGGAAAAGTCTGGGACTGTGAAGATTGAAGAGCACACCTAACAGGGGATTATATGCAAAATCCTTATAACTAACATAAAGAAATACTAATTATGTAGGGAACTCTTTGTGCTACTGATGATTAGTAAAGCTGTTGAGAACTGCCAGTGTGCAGTTTGCGGCTTCTGCAGAAGACTTGTAGGATTCCTGGAGTCATAAGTCTGGCAAAGGACATGGTGGGCTTGTGATACCTGAAACTTTGCCAATTAGAAGAGCTCAGCTGTAAACAAATTGATAAACGCAGAGGTTCACGCTCTTTTTATTATTTATTTTCCTTTTTTTTTACTTTTTTTTCCTCCCTCCTTTTTCCCACCTAGATATTTGTCCACAAATGCATGCACACATACATAATACACACGCACTCATGAAAATATAATTTTTCATCTTTGTGATTTTTGTACTACAAAAACAATAGCTAATAAAGACAGTGGGAGGGATTAAGTGATACAGTCGTTGCATAAAGAAGTGGATCAAGAAATAGGAACAGATGGTTCATATCAGAGTCTATTAATTTTTTCTGGTTTAGATCAATGATGTTTTTTCATCAGTTTCTGAGTGGATGATAAGCATTTTGGGAAGATCTGGTTATCATACATTGCTGAACTCATAAATGGAGACAAGGTCAGTCTGGAGGTTCGTGAGCTGTAAAATCTTCTCTCCTGCAGGGAATACAGCACCTCTGACAGTAGGCAGAATTAGAGAGCTCAAGTAAGGAAAAATGCAGCAATGTTTTCGTATGGTAATTTTATAGAAGGAGAAAGCTAGGATTCGGTTAGAAGTGCCTTTTTCTTTTTTTTTTTGTGGGAATTCTGAAGGCAACTTTTCAGTTTGTTTTTTGTGTATGATCGCTTTTAAGAGGCCTGGCAAATAATTTTTTGGTTTTTTAACCCTCTGGTGTTCACTCCTATCCAGACTCAATACTTTTTATCTTGAGTTTCTGAGGAATTTTATGTTGTTGTTTTGGGGATTTTTTTCCCCTACTGCTCTGTTGTATATACTTCAAGTTTGTTGAATGGCTCAGTCCCCCAGTCCCTAGTTCTCTAAATCTGTTATGATTTATGTACTTTATAGATGTCATGGGCAGTATTTTAAACTTAATCTAAAACTAACCTACAATTTCCAAGTGGCAAAATTTCCATTATTTTCCGTTGTTCAGAAGGATGATATTTCAATGTTGGATTTCAGCATGTCAGGTTTGTGCCTTCAGTCTCCTTTGGCAGCTCTCTGTGGGACACTCCTGCTAATGTCAAGGTGGGTAAAGTGGCTGCCTTGTAGGACAGCAAAGCCCTGTTTTAGTCCATTTAAATATTTTTCGGGTATTTTCTTCCACTTTTCAGACTATTTGCAGTTGTCTTTCAGTTAGCAGCAGCTATATGCATCTTTCAAGCCTAGAGCTGCCTTAACCAAGGCAGACCCTCTGGCTGTGCCCCTGGCAGGACAGGCAGGCTCACTGCTGGCAGGAGCATACCTCTGCACCCAGTTCATGATTCAGGACTTCAGCACTGCCTCGCTCTTATTTACTTAAAAGGCTGTGATAACACGTATGGGATTTCTCTGACGGCTGTGTTCACCTGTGGCACAGCATCCCCTGCTACAGCCTCTCTCTGCCGTGAGGAGACCAATGCCAGCTTTCCCACCCTCATCTCCTCACCCTGTAGCCAAAAAGTGGTGTGGCCTGGGGCACCTCCTCCAGCTGACATGAGGCTTTTGCAGAGGAGGACGCCGGTGCGTGGGCTGCTGGTGCTGAGGATTGCAGTGCTGCAGTCCTTATTGGCATGCTGAACATGCTCTGGCAGCACGGCGCGCCGCTCTCCTGGAGTCTAGTGCTTGTCTTTAAAAACTTTTTTGCTTCGTGAGTGTTTTTTTCTACAATTCCCTTGTGTATTTTAACTCTGCTCTGCTAATGCTGGGAAACATTTTGGGGATGGATTACTTTATTGCTGTAATTTCAGAAGAGTTGGGGTCGTGGCTAAAAAACTCTAAGATTTTGTCTGTCACATTGGAGATGGCATGAAAGGCTTTGAAAGTGGCCCCACTGATGTGTTTGTAAAGCCAGTGCACTTTCCACTTTCCCCCCCCACTCCTTTTTTTTAAAGACCTCATTTAATGCTCAGGACTGTGCAGTGAGGCCACTTTCAAAGGCTTTAGTATCCACAGTAGCAGCTCTTTGAAGTGGAAACGCCAGCGGGGAGCAAGCCTTCAGCTTAATCCTTGGTGTAAAAGGTCCTAAGTGGTAAGAAGCCGCAACATCCCTCTTGGTGGGAGGAGCTGGAGAGCGATACCTGCAACTGAATCTGTGTCCTGGACCTGGACCTCATCTGTGGAGCTAGAACTGGTTGGACACTTCTGTAGGTCAGGAGGGATGCAGTCCCTCTCATCTCTCTGGTTTTTCACTCTGGCGCTCTCCCAGCTTCTTTCCCCAGTTTCTTGAGGAGGAGGACACAACTGAAGAGCGAGAGAGTAAGGCCTGAGAGTGAGTAATCGTGTTTGTGCTTGGGTTTGTTTGCTTTCTCAAGTTGGTAAATCTTTCCTCTGGAGTCCAGAGACAGTGGCACAATCCATCTGCTCGCCCTTGTGGGCGTGTGTCTGTCCAGTTAGGTTGGTGGCTTCATGGTGGCCCCAGGTGCTTGTTTCCCCTTTGGCACAAGGAGGGTGAAAGAGATAGTGCTTTTTGGTCACCAATGACTCATTTAAATGCTCCAAGCCAGGTGGAATGAGTCTGTCATCTCTGAAATACATTTGTTTGAAATAGGAGATGGAAGTGTTGAGTTTCTTGCGGTGAGGCTTGAGGATCAGTGTGTCCCTATGGATTTGTAGCCAATCTTGGTTGCAGAACTAGGCCACTTGTAAGGAGCTGCCTTCTAAAAATGAAGAAGGCCGAAGACAGCAGTGCCTTGACTGACATGTGGCTTGAGCTAGCAGGGGTGAGAAGCTTTTTGAGGAGGACTTTCCTTCTCAAATAGTAGCCATTGTTGATTCTGATGACTGCTTAAATAATCTGATTTTTAATTGAAAAGTTATTTTTTAACTTGTTGGTATTTTTGATCTTCAACATGTCACCTGCCATTTAACTTCACTCTTGTGCTGTTTGCTGTGTACAAAACCAGCTGTCTTTTCCATGGTTTCCCCACTGGTAAGTTACTGAACACTCCCTGCCTCCTAGTCCAAATCTGATCGTCCTCACCATCAGTCTGTATGAATTTCGTATTCTTTCTGTTGTCAAAAACCTCGCTGTTGCCTCTTTGTACATGTAAGCCTTTCTGCAGTGCTGATGGTACTGTTACTGTTCTCCCACTCTTTTATCATTCCAGAATTACATGCTCCGTGACTATACACACTAGTGTAATTCTTCTTTGTTTTCCTTTGATAGTGCCAAATGTTCTGCTTGTTTCATACTCCCTCAGCTGCTGAATATTTTGCAGAAGTCTTCATCGAATTGCTTCTAATGTCCACATGATCTTTCCTCTGTAGCAATGTCTTGTTGGAACCTAGTGTTATGTTTGCTGTTCATTATTTGTCTGTTTTTTCCTTCACCTAGGCATTATTGTGCCTATCTGTATGTTAAAACTGATGTCTTTTTATCACCCAGTGAACTCATTATCATGAGATCCTTTTGTAACTCTTCACAGTTGGCTTCAGATATGACTTTGCAAAAATTGTATGTCAACTGCAAACTGTCTCATTGGTTATGGTTATTGTTGCAAAGCAGAGAAGGAAACTCTCTTGTAATTATGAAAATTACAGTATATTATTAGAAGTAAAACTAGATCTTTAATCTTGTGAGTTTGTTGTGAACTTCTTCTCTGACTTTGGTCTTCATATTGTCTACAAATGCTTAGCACTTTTAGCTATTTTTTTTAAATTAGATTTCTGTAACATCCATAAGGCCTAAGTCATCATGATAACTGGATCCACAAAAATCATCAGGTTACAAAGATGAGATGATTAACTTGCTTTCATTTTGCTTAATTTTGAGCTTTTAAGATTTGTATTTCCTAGCTCTTCCCTACCATTGTCAGAATTGTACTCCTTAATGAAAACTGACAGTGGCTTGTAAACATACTTGTAGGTGATAAAGTTTTATGAAATGCACTTGGTGTTTTCAGATTTCCAGTGAAATGGGCAAGAGATAGCTGTGCTGTAGAAGGGTTCTCTTCTAAAACTTGAAGATTCTTGTAATAGGAATCAATCAATATAAGGTGGTGATGGTTTGGGGGTTTTCGTTGTTTTTTTTTTCTTAAGGAGAAATGAAATTAAAACAGACTTAGTAATAATATTCTACTTTGTTGAAGATAACCCCTGTATCTCACCCATCTGGGTCTCCAATCACCCAAACATCAGCATGCTTTTCGCTTAGAGGAAAGGTAAATATGATGATTATAATCTTTGAGGTGCTTCACTGGAAGGTAAAAATAATTTTCCTGAAATAGGACATTAAAATTTGTGGACAGATTTGTACTTTCTTAATTTCAAAATATTTTTTTTGTGTGTGTGGCTATTTTGACTCCAGTTTTGCAGTTAGGAAATTCAGGAGTATTCTTTAATTGTTTTCCTGATGGACTTTGGTCATCTGGTGAAAACATATGGGACCTTAAATTGTGGATTTCCATTCAACTTTACAGAACCATAATAATTATATCGACTGCTCCGCCAATATGTAAATTGAGTGAACTCTTTTGGTGAGAAAGCATAGAGCTGGAATACCACTGCGTCTTTGTGGTCTCTCTCTTTTCTGTCTTTTCAGAGTATAATTTTTTTGGATGAGGGGTTGGGGGTTTTTTTGGTGGGGTTTGTTTTTGGCAAGAGATGGTGGGTCTGGGGGGGATTTTTTTGTGTTTTTGTTTGGTTGGTTGTTTTGGGTTTTTTTTCTGTAGGGATTTTTTTCTGTTTTTGGGGACAGAGAGAGGTTTGATTTTTTTGTAGTGGACAGTCCTGTTCAGTTGCTATAAAGTGGTACCATGGTTTCTCTTCTTTCAGGTGATGGGCAGAAGGATAAATGTGGAGAAGAGCCATTCAAGTAGGTTTTCAGGGTTTATAGAACCTGTGCATTGTTATAAAGTGGTTATCTCTGTGAAAGCCAAATATTGGTAGCGCAAACTTTGCAGCCCATAAAGTTGCAGAGGATTGCTAGAGGGCATAACTTTGACTAGGAGTGAGGTTGTTTGTTTGTTTGTTTATTTATTTATTTATTTATTTATTTATTTATTTATTTAGGTTTGGGTTTTGTTTTCTGGTCTGGTTTGATTTTATGTCTCGCCTGTTTTATCCTGGAAATGTTGTATGAAATGGAAGGAATTCCTACCAGGTGTCAGGGACCAGAGTGTGTACAGGCTGAAAGTTAGAAGTTATAAAAGCTCTTATTTACAAGCCAAGCAAATATTGCACTAAAACGAGGCACAGTCCAAACACACGTTTAAGTCATTTTTGAAAACTTGTTTTTGAAATAGAAATGTGTGTAAGCATAACAGCAACAGTCCACTTCTTACGTTTATATAGGTTTTTTAGCTCTGTGTGGTGTTGATGATGTTACTTACTTGACCAAATCAAATTTACTTTTCTTTTTTGCTATTCATTCACTTTGGAACAGAAAATTTGACATTTTCTTTCAAAAATAGAGTTGTATATCGAGTTGATATTTGCGCATGGTGAAAGGAAGCTCTTAAATTATGGTTTAACACAGAAGTTATGCAAGGGGATACATATTGTTAAGTGCAAAACAAGGTGTGTCTTTAAATATCCTTTTCCCACTAAGCTTGAACTACAACAAATGAATTAAGCTTCTGAAAAGGACAAAAATGTCAAGACTTACTTTAAGCAGTCCAAAATTTCCACTGCAATGTGAGCTGAAAACTGTCTCTTGCCAAAACCCAGTTGCTTGTACTCACTTGTCAGAAGCATCTCCATTGCTTTGGAAGTGCTGGTGAATGCCAGGCTGTGCTTACCTGCTCTGCCATTCCCAGCAGGACAGAGACATCTCTGCAGTTACAGGTAAGCAGAGATAGTAGAAAAAGGTCTGGAAGAGGGCTCTGTCAAACCATTTATGGGAAATGTGCTCAGTTTTCACTGCAAAGCATTGCAATTCATTGTGTCAAAGCATGAAAGTACTTGATTTTTCAGCGTTTTAAAGACTTTTTTTTTTCCCTACTGCTCTCTTCACAATTAATAGCTGAGTTAAACTAGAGGCTGTAATTTGAATATTGAGAAAATTTTTGATTTAAGGTGGGGGCATGCCTGGCTTTGAGACACAGGCTAACACTGCCTAACCTGTCAGTATGGCTGCCTAAATCCATTTCCTTTTCAACTTTTGAGCTAAGAGAAATTAAAACAAAGACTCCATATATTGAACTGGCTTTTCAAAGATACTGGCTGGAGGTTTTTGTTGTGGTTTGGGTTTTTTTTTTTCCCTTACAGAAACCGGAATGTAGTTTGTGTCCTCTTACTGTTAGACAGATGAACTATACACATGGTGGAAAAATGAATATGAACTTATCCAATGTCCTTACTGTAGGGCATTAAACTTTCTGAGTTTATTTCTGTGTAGCCTTTCTGTGTTTAAGTAGTTTATCTCCTTTCAGCGGTAAATTAAAAAAGAAAAAAAAAAGGAAGGTTACTCTCTAAAATGAAACTGAGTTGAAAAGTAACTTTCTTCAAGGGGCAACGGGTGGTGAGCTTTTTGGACTGAGGGAGACATGTTACACAAATCAAAACAACAGATCGATATGACCCATTTTTACTGGGTCAATGCTTCTTAATTCGTGCTCAAGCAAAAAGGAAGGTCACTAGCAGCACTGCACACCAAACCCTAAATTCGTCATCCTGGAGCTCAGGAAAAAAAAAATGTTTACTTGGTAGGCAATGTCTGCAGATGATTATTGTGCAGTCCTTCCAGTTGTAACTCTGTTATTTGCCTCAGGATTAAATAGAAGTATTCAAGACTTCCAGGAAAACAGGCATTAACCAGAAATTGCAAGTCATATGAGAAAAGCTCTTCTCTTCTTCTCTGCCACCAGTTGCCAAAACAATTTTAGGGGAAAAGCATTCTCTTTCTGAACTTGTGGTAGCTATTTTACAACTGAATAGTGGTTCACTAAATGCAAATTAATTTTATTCCAGAAAGAATGAATTTGCATTGTGTATTGTTAAATACAACACAGGTAGCCTTTGAAGTTTTAAATGTTGGTTTTGTTTAGGATTTTTTGTTGTTTGTTTTTTCTTGTGGACAAATGCATGAATTTTGAAAATAAAGTTTCTTACTGTCATCTTCATGTGGAACATTATTAAATATTTTCTTTATTCACCTTGGAGGACCAAAGATAACCAGGTAGGAAGCCATCTCTGTTTACAACACACAAAGGCAACCTACCTTCAGAAGAGACCAATAGAGACCAACCTGTTAAATACTACCTTTTTTTCTTCAAGGCTGTGCTAAAACCCCCATATCTGTTTTTTTTTCTTAACTGGGAAGGGTCTTTGAAAAATGATTTCATCTGCTGTCTGAATGTTAGTATTAAAACACTATTTTAAAAAGAGTGTTTTCAAAATAAAAATAAATCATCTTTGAAGGTATTTGTTAAGTATCTGCTATTCTATAGGTGACTTTAAAGTTAGGTTGCTGTTCCATCTTTTTAACTGCTGTTAGATATGAAGTATTCTGGCATAGGCACCTAATCAGGCTTTGCAGTATGTCCTGTGAGCAGTAAAGCACTTGGCGTATGGTCTGCATCATGAGGATTTCTTTAGTTTTGGAAGTAAACAAAACCGGTGTTGTGTGTTACATGCACACTATTAATGGAGCGAAAGGCGAATTGAATCCTTGTGATAACATGGACTCTGATGAAGGCTTGCTTGGGCAGCCCTGAGTACTAAAGACACTACTGAGGTTTTTCTTTTCCCTGTCGAAAGCACTTTGCTGTTGCCCGTGCAGCCTTTCTGAGAAATCGTTTCCCTCAGGTATCAAGATTTTTCCCACACTTTAAGTATGAACAAATGGTTTGTTTTCATATTTTCATGGAGGAGGAGAGAGTTGACAGACTGTTAGCCTGACCAGTGTGTCAGAGAGGTGGCAACTCCAACCTCCAATCCACTAATCCCTTTAGAATTCTATAAAATGTGAAAGATGCAAATAAACTTTCTTCTTTTCCAGCACGACTCAGCGTGTAGGTACAATCCTTTCCTGTCTCCGTTCCACACTTTGCCATTGTGATAATTTGCTTCATATGTTTGAAATGCTTGTGAAATGCTTTGGGTCTGGTAGAATGCAAGAGTGCCTTGCTTAGGCTCCTTTTGGCAGGCTCTCAGGTTTTCTTCCTTCTCCATTGGATTGCTAAGAAAGGTCCCTGCTTCTGGGAGTGTTCCTAGGTGATGCAGCTTGGGGTGCAGAGGAAGGGGTCTTGATGTTTCTTCCTCTTGTGGTAGGTTTTAAAAGTCTTTTTCTCCAGGTTCCACTTTAGCTGGAGCTTTTAGTTTAACACGTTCAGGAGTATTGGTAAAACAGCACAGATTCTCTTGAAGGCTTTTGTAATCAGTCATCTTACTCCCCAAATGTGATTTAAAATTTTTGTGGATCTCCAAAAAAGTCCTGAAGTGTTTCCTTCTATAGCCGTGCTCCTGTCTTGAGAGTCTGTGCTTTTGTCAACAATTGTGAGAGCCAGTCAGGCTTCCTCTTGGTATCCTACTTTTCACGCACATTATAAAGGACATTTCTGACAGTGCAGCATTTGAAAAAGGGATTGAGGAAATCCATGGAAGAAAAATTCAGCGAGACCTATTAAATACAAAGACATCAGTTACAGGTTGTTGGGAGAAAATTCATGGAAATTATCACACTCTGCCTGCCCTGGTTCTGCACTCTTCTGAAGACATCTAGTATAAGCCATAGTCACAGGCTGCATTTTGGGCAAGATGGACTCTGGCTCATTTGCTAAGGTCATCCTTGTGTGTGTTGTTATCCTGTACTCAGGTGGAAAAAATGGCACAGGGTTCCAGGTATTTTATCTCAGAGCAGTGATGTTGCCTGAATTTAGTGTAGGAAATCTATTCAGCAGAATGGGTTTAGCACTTAAGAGGCAGGCGGAGTTAACAGCATTAGGTAGTGCTCTTGCTGCCCTCACCTCAGGAGCTTGGTTCTGATGTGCCATGCAACTTCCCAGAGCTGGGTAATTTGCTGGGGTATGTTATTAATAATGCTGTTGGCAGTCTTAAAACATGTGCAGCTTGTGAATTCAACATGTCATTAATTTACATACAGTCCTTGATTTATTCAGACTTATCCTTGTCTTTCAGTGCAAAGGGATGCTGTTTGTCACATAAATACCTCAGCAAGATTTCTGCCTTCTTGGCTTAAAGCAAAACTGGACTAGAGAAAATAGAAAATTGACAACAGCCTGGGCTCTTTTAGATTGTGCTCCTGTGTAACAGCATGTTATCGGTCCTTTGGCAGGTGAGAACAGTCATTTGATCACACGTTCCCTCCATGCCAGTCTATAAAAATTTCACAGTACATAAGCACACTTTTCTATAAATATTTTACAGCCCTAAAAAAACATAAATACAATGCATGTCTGTAGCTGGGTGTGAGTGGAAGCTCCTAATGCACTGGGGTACCCTTTCCTGGGGAATTGGGTTTGATTAATAGCTATTACGTGCTGCACTCTGCCAAAAGCAAAACATTTGTGTCCACAAGAGGCCAAGTGGTAACGTCATTGCTGCCGGGGATGATTAACTCTGCTTGCCGAGGCGCAGAAACAAATTGTTTTTGCCCTCTTGTCAAGGTGGGAACAGAATTTTGTGTATGAAATTCATACACCTATAGGATAAAATCAGGTTAATTTGGACTTAGAAAGTGTTTAAGTTAAAAACTATGAGAAGGTACAAATCAAGAGAGGAGGAGTAGAATAAAAACAAAAGTAGTTTGCTACAAGAAGAAAACTCTGTTCTACAATTGCATTTTAACTGAAGCATAATAAGCATTAGTTTTTCCAGCATGTCTTCAAAGCATTTCGGTATTAGAAAATACTCTTATGGGCTGTAGTCATCCACTGACCTAAAGTTCAGCAGAAATATTTCACGGTCCATTAGCAAAGTAGTATAGTGGGTTGCTGAAAAGGTCCCAGGCTGTGTCGGTTGTTTCACAGTCCGTGGTACACCTTCCCTCCTCACCTACTTCCCCAGGGACAAAGGACATTAGTGTTATTATATTGTAAAGCCAGCTTCAAAGGGAAGCGGCAGGTTTTAACAAGAAGCTCATTGCCGTACTGTAAATAGTGGGGGACATACAAAAAGTCTGAACCTGGCACATTAGTGATCTTGACAAGGAAAATACAGCTCATTTAGCAAAACTGATTTCAAGGTCATGCTCAGTTTAAATAGAGCAGACTGGTGTTTTCTAGTCTGTCCCTAGACTTCAGTCAGCTTAACTAAAATAGTTGGGATCATCTCTGTGTAAAGTGTGCATCTGAATTACAGTTCACAAGTGTTCATTGCTGGTTGTATAACAGGCAAAGAGATGTTGCAATAGTTGATCTCCAAGTCAAGCAAATAAAATAAATAATGGGTTTTTTGTAAGTCCTGACACTTCTGACTTCAGCTGGTTCATGTTGAATTAATACAATACTCAGGATTAGAATTTTAGTATTTTTGGCTACCTGGCAGCTGATCAAACAAGTGGGCTGCTTCCCCGATACGGCTTCTTCCTCATTTGAGCAATACTGGTTTCCTCAGTGCCACATGGGAGATGTGTGACATCTTAACGTGGAAAAAAACCCTGAAAGTGATTAAAGAAATGTTTGTAAATTTTGTAATGTTTGAAATTTATAGAAGAAAATGCATTCATCATGCACTACTGTAATTGAATGGCTCTTCATAAAAGTGTTATGGTGACAGAAAAGTTTCCCACTCATATTTGCCATCAAAAAATGGATAATGTTTCATGGAAACCTGTCCTATTTTCTCTTGTTTCTGGAATTTAGGGATTATGATTTTTGTGACTCCACAATAGTTCGGAGGAGAGCCAAAAGCTTGATTCTGGTTTTATTGCTTTTTACGTAACTATGCAGATACTACTAAACTACTGTGCATTGTCCAGTCTTACTAGATATCTAGTTTAAGGGTACATATAAAAAAGATGGATATTAGAAATTGGTTTAAAGAGAAGAACACAAAGCTGGCATAGTACTCACTGATGAATGATACCTCTGTACTGTTGGATCACTTCTGATCGTGTTTCTCTGGTTTGGAAAGCTGATGGGATGAGAAAAGCCTATCCACCATAGGAGAATTTCCTGCATGTTCTTTCTTTAAGTTTATTCAAATGTGATTAACAGGCATGCTGACTGTCACATTATTTGTCTGATAAATTGCTTTATTTTTTATTTGATTCATGTTGGCCTCTTTTGATGTAGGATCCTCTTTGTATTGGCTAATGGGGGTTCTTACACAATGAGGCTTAAATTAGTGTGTGGTGCCTGAGAGCTAGCCTTGCTTTCCAGGGACAGGGAGTGTGTCCTGTGGCATACAGCACTGCAGCCAAAGGAGCTTGCAAAGAGGAGCCAGACCTGGTGCAGCTGGGGTGCCCTGTCCTGCCTGCTCTGCTCCCTGCTCCACCAGGAGTGGGACGTGAGCAGGTGGCCATGTCTCTGTTGAGCTGGCCAGCACGCCTGAGGCAGGGGGCATTATGCTGCTGTGTTATTCTGTACCTGATGAGGCAGATCAGAACAGATCCAGCTGTAGCCTGGGATTAAGCTGCAGTCTTGCTTTCCTTAGCAGGGAGTTTGGGGGAGCTCAGGAGAGAACTTCACAGGGGAGTCAAGGAAATGGCAAGTAGCTGAAATTTAATGCAACAGTGGAGTGAGCTTGTGGGGTTGTGGCTGTCCTTTAGTGGGCAGCTTATATCTTCTGTTTGATGGCCTTGAATGTTATTTAAAGCAAAAACAATGGAGAAAAAAAGGACATTTAAGAGTGTAACAATGAGGTTTAGTTGAAAAACGGAAGCAAAGTTCCAACATCTTTTGGACTAAAGCACCTGCCAGTGTCTCCTAAACATACGTCTGTGTCCTGAATAGTTTGAAAGTGGAGTCCACCATGCAGTTGCAAACAAGAGGTATGACTCAGTGGGATTTGAATGCCTTTTCCTGGAATAAGGATGAGGGTTCAGTAGTTGTCAGTCTTCGAATATCTGTATTTCCATTGTGAATGTTCAAGATATGTAACTTGATCTGGCCACAGAAGCATTCCTATGTGTTAAACTTATGCAGGGAATCGTTCCTCTGGGTTTTGTCTGTAAACATAGTGAAGTGCAAAGCAAGTTTCCTTTGCAAATAGGTTAACTGCTGAAGAAGCAGCAGCTTTTTGAAGGAACACAGTTCTTGTCAGTAGTCTGAAGATGCATCTGTGGAGTGAGGCACATTGGTTAATTAGTGTTTTCAGGTGTCCTGAGGCATCTGGAGATGGTTGTGTTTTGTCCCACATCATCTGATCCAGGTAAAATCACTGATTCAAAACTAGTAAGTCCAGGCTGAAAGAAGTGGCTAAACTATTTATTTCTTAGAGGTCAGTTTATTTTTTGAACAAAAAGGAACATCATAAGAATCTGAGTTAAAGTAGTATGTGGTCAAGACGTTGCTGGCTCATGAACTCGTGCTGTGGAGTGTGAAGCTCGTGATGCTTATGGTTAACACTGTCTAAGGGTAGAGAGCCTGTTTTCTGCTGCTTCCAGCTTCCAGCCAGACCTTAAAATTTTGACATGAAATTCTTTGGGCCTGGTGTCTCCTGCAGGGTCATTGTTATTTTTACTTTGTTAAAAAGTTTCTGGAATTTAAGACTATGAACATGATTTTCTTGGAGAAAGGAACATGAGATTTTGTTTATGTGTAAATGGATAAAAGTTGTAGCAGGAACCTGCTTTGGGCCAAGAGCTAAAAATTCTACAGTATCGTTTCCCTGGGGTTAGAGAGTTGACCTTGGTCTTCCTGAAAAAGATCTCACATTTGGCTAAGAAAACAGTTTGTCTCTGAAGAGTGGCAGTATATGCATGCTGGGTTTGAAAACTAAGTTCTCAATACATTGTCTTGGCATTGGAGTATCCAGCAGGTCAGTTTTGGTGGCTGTAGATAGGTCCTGAAGATGAGTTTTTTCCCACCTGAGTTCATGTGTTTGATTGAATTTGGGCAGCAGTCTGTAAGTCGACATATTTCTCCCTGCTAGTGACCTAGAGAAATCTCACCTCGCTTTCACAGCATAATGAGTCTTTGGGGTTTGGAGGGTGTTTTGGTTTTGTTTTTTTGTTTCCTTGTTTTTAAAACAGAGCATTGTTTACAAATTACCAGACTTGTAAGGCTAAGTATAGTTAGTATATCTCTTCTGTCTGGGAAAGAAGAGTTCATACACTTCATACTGTACAGTCCCCTTTAGGTACAACTGAGGGTTTTCTAACTTTTTGATTCTTGAGTTTCTGATAAAATTATAGGAGAAATATGTAGATCATGTTGATACATTTTGACAGTAGAAGCAACAAATTGATGCCCAGTGTTGACATCTCTTACTGAAGATTTTAATGTGATGAATGTTTAAACCTCAAAAAGTGTAAAACTGTTATAACACCTTTTGAGTGGATTTAGTGGTTCCTCTAGAGATCTGTGGTGAGAACATGTAGAAGACTGTGCTCCTATACTGGAAGTCATCACCTGCAGAGATGATTTTTGAAGATGAGGTCTTTGCTCATTACTGCATGTTATCTACTGAAGCATGAATACATCATGCCCAGGAAGTCTCATCTTCACCATTAGACAGATACTGCCTAATCCATTGCCACATAATCTGGCTGATAAGTAAAACTACTGTACCAAAGCACCTCATATTTTGTAGATAGCAAGAACTCATATTTTCCAGCTGAAAGATCCAACTGGTTTGTAATAGGACAGGGCTTTGTATTCTCTTGCAATTCCCAAAGATGAGGCTGTCTGCCCCATGTTTCTCTGAGAACTTTTTCTGTGGACTTCTAGTGTCTGTGTGCTTTGTCTTGTTTAATGATTAAAAAGATTTTTTTTTCTTATCTGTAACAAAGACCTTCTACTCCTATGCCTTGCTAGGTTTCTGCGAAAGGAAAGTGATGCTTATCTTAAAAGGGATCCAAAGCTAAACAGCTTTTACAAATACACGTCCACGAATTTCATTTCACTTAACCTACAAAACACTACATTTGTAAGTGTGCATTCTTGATCAATTCCATTGATTCAACTGTGTGAGAGACTGAAAATTATAGTAGTTGTAAAAAGACAAAAAGAATTTGTTCTTATGTTGAGTACTTCCTTCATCTTCAGTTAGAATATTTTGCAGCTCAGTTGTTTGTAAGTTTTGATAGTTTGTTTATCTATAGTGGAGAGTGTTGTCTTGAGTTGAGATCATTAATGATAATAACAACAAAACAACTAAACAAAACCATCAAGCAAACAAAAGCTTCTGCCTGGATAAGGGACACTTGGTGTTGAGTGCTTTATGCTGGTGAGGTACCATTGGTTTTGGCAGGACAGCTACCTTCGGCTGATATGTTGCAACACAATTAGAAATAGTGGGAAGAGGAGCAGAGTTTGCGTTTCCTGAAGCCACTGGTTTTCTCCAGATGGGTGGGTTTTGGAACACACAAGGTCAGGGTGAGCTATGATGTTAATAATGGCATGTGACCTGGCAGGCATTTTATTGAGGATTATTGTTGTTGTTATATTGTCTTATGTAAATTCCATTCTTTTCCCTTATTTACTTCCCTGTTTACTCAAACTGCTGGATTTTTCCCTGTAACCATAATCTCTTCTGCTTACCTTCTAAAATTTCTTCTTTTCCCTCTCTCTTTCAGTGTTCACAACTTTCTCCATCTTTCTTCCATTTCCTATGAAGTCTCTCCCTTCCTTTCTGTTTCACAACCAGCCATTTCCTTTTCCTACCTTTCTCTCCCATTTTTTCCTTCTCCTGGCCGCTTTCTTCATATGTTGAATTCTACTATTCTTGGCTTCTCCCATAATTTTATTCCCTGCTTTGTGTTTTCTCTCCCTTCTCGTTTTGTGTCCCTCATGTTTTCAAGGTGGCATCTCTTCGTTCATCCTGCTGGTGCAGGTGATGGGCAGAGGAGGTATGACAGCTGCCTAGCCTGTGGTTGTAAACACGTAGGTCACGTAAGTGGTAGGGATGAAGCACTCCAAATTATTATATCCTCACCATGTTTGTACTTGCCTTCTGCTGAAGGCATGACCTCCTTCAGAAAGGACTCAGTTCTCTCTCCTGAGTTTGCAACAGCAGGAACTCCTGAGGNTCATCCTGCTGGTGCAGGTGATGGGCAGAGGAGGTATGACAGCTGCCTAGCCTGTGGTTGTAAACACGTAGGTCACGTAAGTGGTAGGGATGAAGCACTCCAAATTATTATATCCTCACCATGTTTGTACTTGCCTTCTGCTGAAGGCATGACCTCCTTCAGAAAGGACTCAGTTCTCTCTCCTGAGTTTGCAACAGCAGGAACTCCTGAGGCAGTTGAGATGCCTGATGCCATACTGGTGACTCTTGAGAAATCAGGTGGCGTTGTTATGTTTGACATGCTTCCCTTTCTTTAGAAAATCTTCATGTAGCATGAAGGTAAGAAATGGGATGATACTATTCTGTGTGTGTAGAGTGTGTTTCGCTCTACTACTCTCCAACCCCAAATGCTTTTTGGTATGAATTCTTGCTGTAGTCTCACAAATCTTGTATGTGATTCTGCTGTGCACTTATTTTTTAAAAACCATGGCTACTGCCATTTCTATACTGTGTGCTGTTTGCTTTGCTGCCACATGCAGTGTCTGGTTTTTTTCAGTCTTAACACCTACTACTTGAGAAACAACTTCGTCAATTTTATGGTGTGCAGCCCTGCAGAGTATTACTACTTGTGACTTTCAACAGTGTGCGGTATAACATTTACTCTTTTCCCAAAATTTCCATCTGTCTCCTACATCTATTACTGAAAACCATTACTGACATTTCTGAATTGGAATGTGTGGCTCTAGGGAGAGTATTTCCTCTTTTACATTTAGCCAGCTAAATCATCAGCCCAACAAGCTATCAGCTCAACAAGCCCTTGTGGAGAGGCACTACTTGTCTTTCCTCCTCTCTTTCCTTTTCATCAGTTACGAGTGTTTTCTCACCTCTTTGTATGCTTTCAGCTTAATCTCATTCTTCCTTGATGCTGTCAGACAACATTGATGGAATATTTAATTTGAGGAATTTGTAATTTATGTGCTGTACTATAATTGCATAGAATTATTTAAAAATGTACTGATTCTCTTGAGCCTTGTTGTTCTTTACGACCAAGTAAAGCTGAGTGTCATCCAGACCCATCTTATTGTACATTATACATAAAACTGATTTTTTTGAGCAATTAGCATTACATTGCCTTTATTCATGCTAGCAGTAGGAACTTTTGGTGAAGTATTGGTCCCATAGTAAAACCCCTTCTGGTAGCATTGCTAAGTAGCAGAAAAGCCTTTTGATGTGAAGACCTAGAAGTCAGAACTGGGATCTGATCCTGCAACTGGGTGTGAGTAATTCTTACTCACTTAACTAACAATACTGACTTCAATTAAGACCAATGAATCCAAGCACAGAATGGTAATTGTTCTGCCATGGAAAAGCTGACAGTGTTTTTAGAACTATTTTTATTGGCGTATTTTAAAATCTCACTTATTCCAGTCCTTCCCCTTTTCTTTTTTCTTGCCCAAAAATAACCCTTCAACTGTTTCTGGCTGGGATTTGCAAAGTAAAAGTTGTGTTCCTTTGAAGCTGAATAGAAGGAAGCATCATGTTCATGGTTTCACTGTCTTGTGTAAAATATAGTTAGTGGTTAAAATTTTTTGTATCTAACCCTTTGATTTTCATATCTGTTTTTATGTAAAGTATCCTAGGTATTTTATAGTCCCTAAAGAGTTTAGGTGCCATATTGGAATCTGAGGTTTTGATGCTGAAGGATGTATTTGCAGAGGTACATAAAGGCTAATTCAATCAAAAGAATATTTAGATAAAGACTGCTTCATATTAGAAAGGACTCATTGGAGCATGGTGACTTGGTGGTTGAGCCCTTTCATGAAGCCTTTATGGAACAGCCTCTAGGTTAACGGGAAAACTAACTCTATTGTCTGCATATGGAAGGTTTTATTTCCTATAATTTCAGAATGACATTTTTTGGTTTTTTTTTTTCCTTGAGAAATAGAGGGAGACACAAAAAAATCTGAGCAGAATACTACCATCCTCATTTCTAAGGAAGAACAAATAATGAGTAACAACTTATAAAGTAGTAACACAATCTAAAGGGCCAAGTGATAAATTAAGGGAAGCGGGTTCTTGTATACAGTTTTGGAGACTAAGCACATTTGATTGAATTGTTTCACAACTAGCGTGCCTAATTATTGTGTCTGCCACATTCATCTATTTAAATCATTCCCAACTTTTGGATTGCTGCCTGGAATATTACTGCAGTATGTGTTTCAACTGGTTATTCCCTTGTCACGTGTAACTTCACAGAGGAGAATGAATTTTTTTTTCTTTTAAAAAGAGTGAACTTTGGCTGTATGTTTATAATATCTGATAAAAAGGGACTATAGGTTTCATAATGTTGATTTGAATGAGTTGCATGTGAACTGATGCTGTATTTGTTTTGTCAGGTCAGTGACTTAAAAAGTGCCTTTGCCAAGTCACTTTTACGAGCGAGGACTGCTACGCCTGTGTTCTCAAAATCTCGTCTTTGCCAGCCAGACATTGCCTTCACCTTACACCTGGCAGAAGATACCTCAGCTGTCTCCATTTGCCAATTAGTTGATGGGAAACTGAAAGCAGAAAAAGGATTATTATTGTTATTCCTGGGAAATGAACAAATGACTGCATTGCTTTTCTCCTGTAATCAATATCGGCAAGCAACCATCAGAGAACTGCTATTCTATCAAGGAGTGCCATTGCATTGATGGACCTTGGCTTAAAACCGGTGCATCCGTGATTACAATCAACAAACTCACATGTTTTACAGACAGAAATGCGACTGAGCATGTGTTTTCCCAGCCAAAAGTCTACAAGCGGGACTTAATGATTGATGAGTGACTGCTTGCTGATAAACTTTCTCTGCTTGTTCTCCTCTGTGTGTGTTGGACGTCGTTAATCGTCCCCCACTGTTTGTTTTTTTAACTTTCTTTTCAATTAGAATTGAAGTTATTTTTTTCTGATTCCCTCCCCACCCCACACCCCCCTCCCTTTCCTTTTTCATTAGTTTTGACGATTTCTTCAGCATAATTCACCTGACAGCAACTTACAAGTTCAAAATCAGCTTCTCATCATGGCTTTGAATGTTGCTCCCGTAAGAGATACAAAATGGCTGACATTAGAAGTGTGCAGGCAGTTTCAGAGGGGAACTTGTTCACGCTCTGATGAAGAATGCAAATTTGCACACCCCCCTAAAAGTTGCCAGGTTGAAAATGGAAGAGTTATTGCCTGCTTTGATTCCTTAAAGGTAAGAAAAAGAAACTGCATGTGTAGTGAAAATGCTACTACATCGTCGTGAAAGTAAGATAGGAAATGATGAGTGTTTCGTTCCTGGTAAGATGTATATTGAAACAAATGTTGTTTATCATAACATTTGTTTACTGAAGCTTTTAAGATTACTTTCTAACGTTTTTTTTTTTTCAAATGTCACTATGTTGTTTACAAAAATTGCATGTGATTGTGGGATACAGAATTAGTTGCAGCTGGTAGGACAATTGTATTCTCCCAAGTACATTTTATGAATTATAATTGTTTCATGGTAAATGAAAATACGCAGTGGCACAATAGTATGCTATTCCCAGAGTCCTAAAGAAACAAATCATATGGAAAGAGTGCAGATTTTTTTATGTAGATCAACAGAAGTGAGAAAAGTCTATCCATTACTTCAGATTTGACACAAAGGGTTGTTTACTCTTGGTATTGGAGACTCAAGTAAGTTAATAGCATCGGTAATTACGTGTATGGATAGTGCAGATCTGTGCATAAGTTTAGGAAAAGCAAAGGGATTCTCTTTTTTGGAGGATATTTAGCAATTGTGTTGTTAGGGCATCACCTTCTTCTGACTTCCTAAAGACATTAGGCATGCTTCAGAAAACTATTTTTAAAAATTCTGTGAAAATAGTTCATGTACTGCATAAAAGAAGATTAATGACCCCCTGGGATTTGAGGAGTACACAGTGTTTTCCATGATGATATATTTGTCTTCTCATGTCAACAGAAGGAGAAAGCTTATTTCATATAAATAATTAAAGGGTAGAATTGAGAATTTCAGATTTTATTTTGAAAGTTTTACTTACAGCTTTATCTTCTGGTCATGGTAGAGTGTCTTGGCTTGCTATTTTAGCTCTGAGGATCAAAATTTCAGTTACCAACAACTCTTTTACTGTGAAAACATCAGTCTGAAAGATAAGAAAACTCAGGGTGGTTTATTTCTATTACAGCTTGGTTTTTTTTGATGCAATGTAAGATATTGTGCTAGGCATCTGCCTTCTGTTTTTTCTCATTTCTTTTCTTTTTAAGATTTAGAAGACAGTATCTCGGGAAATGTTCATGAAGGGGTTGTGTTCTGTATACCCTGTAAGCCAGAAGAGCACCTTTGGAGTCATGGCAGTATGTCATCGAGGGCTATTAATGACCTTAATCCATGGATTACTGCACGATAAACTGTAACAGCTTCTTTGTACGTGTTCTTGTGTATTGGTTGTCTGCCAATGGGATAATTTTTTTTAAACAAGCAGACTAGTGTCTGCAGCAAGTGGGCAATACTCTGATTTTACAAAAAATAAGCAGGTCAATAGAAGGGGGTTTTTATGTACTGTTTTTATGTGTTGTGAAGTCTCGGTTCTGTGGCTGGAAGGCTGGAGATAAGCTGCAGCACTCGGTCACCCCTGGGCTGGCAGGACAGTGGCTCTGCAGTGAAAGAGCTGCTGCTGCTGCATCATCCTGGCCAAAGCAGTGATGCACCTGTCCTTGCTGCCTGAGGACAGCATTGCTCTCCCTGGTAGTACTGGGCACTCACAGTGGAGTTGCCAGCTATTCAAGCTGGAGACTTTTGTTCGGGGATGGTTATTGTCTGCAAATAAAAACCTGGAGTTACAGACTAAGCTAATAATACCATGAAGAGAAATCCTGAGGGATCACAGCGGATAACTTACTGACAACCAGCATTATTGCTCAGTGGAGAGAAGTCCAAAACCCTGTAAAAAAATGTTGTTAGAGCAAGCAGCCGTGTTTTGACCAATTGTGGGAGGATATATATATTGAAGGGCCAGCTCACTCCAGCCCAGCTCTCGTGGCTGAAGTGGTGCTGCTCTGTCCCACTGCCCTCTCTCATGCAGAAGACAGCATACACCTGTGCCTTCCATCTTGGATCTTCTAGTTGAGTCTAATGGGTTAAATTGCTAGGAAAGATGGAATTATAGCAAAAATTCAGATTCTTGCTTCAGTGGCCTGAAGCAGCAGAGGTGGAGGCACAGGTTTCTTCCTGGTTTCTTCCCACCAACTCTGCTACAGGTTGAGGGAAATCCAACAGTGGGACAACAGTGCCTTCAACTGCAGCTCCTTGGCTCTGGGCGTGAGTTGGAGTTGTGCATTTATGTGTGTTACCTGATCCTGCTGTGCACCGGGAACTGTTTGGGACCATTGCAAGTGCACAGCTCTGGGCTGTGCTGAGTGGTGTCTTCATAGTCATTATCTCAGTTATTTGGAAGAGTGTTTGTAAATTGACATGTCCCCAGCAAGAATGTGTGTGCCTGGTTAGCTCAGTTTGCTTATATTGCTGGCTGAGGGACTTTAGGTTAGTCATATAAAACTTAGCTTTTGGAAGTACTGATGTTAATCATATGGTTTCAGAGTAAGGCTTTGGCACTCAACAAGTGGGATGATTTTTCATGTAAATGAACAAGCAGAACAGTCTAGAATTATAGATAAAATCAGAATTTAATTAATAAAAAACAAGAGCTATTTTCCTTGCTGAACATTGAACCACAGTTTAATGCAGGCAATTATTTGGCATTTATTTACATAGCATCTAGAGCTCTGGAGGCTTAGCCTTTTAACTGTCTCGGTTTGGTATGCTTGCTGTAAAAATAAATTATGCTGAGTCTCTGGATAAACATCTTTCTACCCAGAAAAGACAGAAAGTATTTTTTTTAGTCTGTGATGGAGTTATGTTACATTTAGGTGGTGCCTGGTAGTTACAGCTGCTCCCTTCGAAGTCAGTCAAACACAAGATACAGAGCTCTGAAACAGACTTTCCTTTACCCAGTGATTGATCAAAAGAGCGCCTGTTCTAGATAGGGACATATGCTTCCTTGCATGCCATCTTCTTTCCAGATTTCCAGGGCAGACATGGAGCATGCTACTAGTATCTGGCAGGTGGATCAGACTACCAGAGCACGAGTATGAAGCTGCAGGAAAGAGTCCAGTGAAAGGTCACAAAGATGAAGAGACTGAAGCATCCCTCTCATGAGGAAAGTCTCAGAGAACTGGGACTGTTCAGCCTGGAGAAGGTACAGGGGAATCCCATCAATGTATATAAATACCTGCAGGGAGGGTGCAAAGAGCACAGAGCCAGGCTCAGCTCAGTGATGCCCAGTGACAGGGCTGGAGGCAATGGACACAACCTGAACCACAGGAGGACCCTCTGAACATCAGGGAACACTTTTTCACTGTGAGGGTGGCCGAGCACTGGCAC
>VYZR01084838.1:50920-68100 GCA_013400675.1 Oxylabes madagascariensis
CCAGAAACCTGCTGGTTTCATGCCAGGTTCTGCTGCATGGGCTTCTGAGAGGCAGCTCAGCATTTGTTTCTCCCTCTTTGGTGAAGGACAGAATCTGCTGTGTTCTGAACAGGGCATTTGTGGGGTTTCAGGAGCATGCAGGTGGATCACTCTTGTGCACCCCGTGGATGGTGGATGTAGCAGTTGGACAGATGTGTGCCCATTAGCTGGCCACAACGTTGCTGCCAGCAATGAGGCTCCCTCCAGCAGAAGCTCCACATGCCTGGGTCACCAGTGTGGTCACACAAACACACCCAAAACTGTAATGGCTAGTGACCTTGGTCAGCTTAACGTGGGGATGAAAGTGTCTCCAGGCTAGTCCAGTTCACTGTGCTTGAGGTAGCACAGTGGCAGGGCCCTGAGCCCTGATGGTGGGTTGAGAAGATAAAAGGCACTGAGGAAGCACTGCCAGATCCTTGTCTGCTGCCATAACCATCCTGAAACCTTTTTGGAACCCTTACAGGCTCCCCTTTGGATGCCTTTAGAAGCGTCTGTGAAGTGACCTGCCTAACACGAAAGTCTGAATTTTAGAAACTGCTTTGTTTATGATTTCATACTTCTCCATGGATTGAGGTAGCTTAATTTAAAATTGAATAATGTGGATACATAACACTTCATATATCACGTTGAGATCCCTCCAAGTTGGACATTATAAGCAAGTCTGTTTTCAAGGCTTTCTTGTCCTGTTAGTAGTAAAGAACAAAATCCTTTCAAAGGAATGCTAATACATAATATAATGTGTGAGGACAAGAACACGCAACATTTTGCTGTATTTGAATGGGAATAATTAAAAAAATAAAACCACATTAAAACGAATGGTGACGTTTAGGAGCGGGGAAAGGGGAAGGTTTGGCAGGTGACAAAATATGATCATGCGCGTTTTGCTTAGAGTTAACTCTTATGTTTGCAGGGAAGTCTGAATTTTCAGTCCTGGTGTAATTTCTTGACTCAGATTTATCTGCTTTCTGCAGGTCAGCTACTGGAAGGATATGTTGTCTAAGTTAATACCGGTAACAGAGAGGGTATCTTGAAGATACTGTTGTTGCAAGTTTTATGGTGGTAACAAGGAAGCAAAAGCTTCTTTGGAGCGCCTGATAACTTTTTCAGGTTTTCAGTTGTGTCTAAACACTTCGAACTCTCTTGTTTATTGAACCAGCAGACTACTGTGAACTGGTCATCTGTATTTTCATGAAAGCCTTTTAAGAATATGCCTATCTGGTCTCATTTGGCACCACAGAATAAAAAGTAATTGAAAGCTGTGCACAGACTTGCTTACCAAGTTAAGAGGTTACTGAAAAAAAAAAAAAAAAAAGAAAGAAATTTCCAGGAACATCCACTGTGTTGAAAGATCTGGAATTGAAAATAATCTTTTTAAGATGACCTCAGCTTTATTTAGCAAAAGGGAAAAAAAGGCTTTGTAAAGTGAGCAGGGTGTTTGTACGAGAATAAGCTCAGAGCTGGGAGGCAGTAGGTAGTCATTTGTCTTCCTGTAATTCTTTTGTGGGTCTCTAAATGTTTTACAAATGTCAGGGACTCAGGATCATTTCACAATTTGAAATAAGTAATACCTGCTCACATTTGGCAGGTGAAGCATTCTGAACAGACTCTAGATAAGCATGGGAAGGGGATTAGCTAGTTTTGTCTCTACTAGAAAGCATTTAAATGAGTGTTTATAGTATCCTAACTGGCTGAATTTCTGTCCATCACTTGGTTATGTGGTGTGACACTATTCAAAGACAAGGTGAGTTCAAGGACTGTGTCCAGAGCTGGTGGGAAAGAATGACTGAAATGGGCAAAGTAATTTCTCTTGGGCGACAGAGTGGCTTTTACCTCCTGGGCCCATGAATTTTGCCTGCTTTGTTTCACAGTGACCCAGTTTCAGCAGGGTGTTGGGGAATAGGCTGCCCTTTTCAGTAGTTGTGGACTCTGGGGATGTGGAAGTTGCAGGGTGTAACTTTTCAGATGGAGGATACAGAATCCAGGTCTCACTCTTCCTGCAGAGCAACTTTGGTGCATAAATTCTTTTTCACCCACCTCTGTTTTTTTCTTGTAAAATGTCCAGTAATCTCTAAGTAGTCTGAGAACACTACCTGGCAGAAGCTTTCATGTGTCTGAGTTGCTGCAAAGTGTGGGCTTGAAGAGAAAGTGCCAATCAAGGCCAGTTTTAGGTAACTCTATTAACTCTGTGGAATTAATTCTGACTAAATTAACTCTGTGGGCTCCCTCAGTGTTCAGAATATCAATGGCCACCCTGGGGCCAACCAAAGCCCCATTTAGCCCAGTGATCCAGTGATGGCCAATAGTGGAGGTGGTGTGTAAACATGCAGTGGCTTCCTGGAGTGCTCTGCTGGCTCCCAGGGATGTGCTGCCCAGGGACATTGAGAGCCAGACATGGTATGCTTGTGCCTCATAGCTCTCAGTCACCCTCTTTCCACTGGATTTGTCCTGCTCTTTAACCATGCTCACATTCAGCATGCACAGCAACCACCTCCACAACTTCATTACGTACAGCATGAAAACCAACTCTAGTTGTTCTTTTCAAACCTCCCCATCTCGTGGGTGCCCCCAGTTCTCATACTGGAAAACAGAAGAGATTCTCCTCTGAATTGTCCTAAGAATGAAACTGGGTGAGGTTTTTTCCACTGACTTCACTCTGGAAGGGGCATGTTTCTCCCTAGTGAGTTCAAAGGAAGCCTTATGAGAGAAGGTTTTAAATCTGCTTTGTAAAAAAATGCTGTTCTCAGGACAGGTATGATTCCCAAAGGCCCTGCTTTTTCAGGCTATGGCAATTTTTGCACTCAGAATAAGTGCTGCATGGAATTATGCCATTCTATTCCTGAGACTATATTTCACCTTACACCCAATCCATGCAACTGTGAGCAGCTGCTAAAAAGAGATGGTTACATGCAGGCCTATCACAGCTAGCTCCCCGTTTTTATCTCTGTTCAGGTGGTCATGCAGCCACTCAACTTGAGTTGATCCAAAGGAAAGGGAAGAACTGCATTAAATATAAGTTGAAACTACAAATTTAGACAGCACCATCTTGCATAAATTGAGGTAAAAGGGGTTTAAGAATGGATAAGCTTTTTTTGAAGACTCCTCCTTTATCTCTGAGCTTAGGGGCTCTTAGTATTCTTTGTTTGTTTAATCACCTGTTCTTGTTTGTTTTTTGATAAAAATTCTCTATGTTCCCTTGTAGTCCTCAGCAGGCACAAGTTCCCTTAATACTTCCTTTTTCCTGTTTGTCTCCCTTATATCTGTTCATGTAGCTATCTCCATGCCAGCTCTTCTGGCTTGGAAGGGTTAAAAGGAAGGTAAAATTAAAGATCAAGTAGCTGAACTGCTGGGCTGACGCACTTAAAAATTCATGTGCTTGACTTAAATTGGTAAAGAGAGAAACTGCAGTAAGCCTTTAGCTGTTGTATTACACGGTGTTTAGCTTTCAAAATTTTATTTATTTATTTTATTTTTTAAAAAGGCTTTAGATCAGTGCAAAGGGCACTATGTTCCTTGCTAGAGTTTGTCTCTCTGCTGAGAGGAACATTTCTGATTTGTCTCAGAAGGCACAGCTCATCCCAGCCACCTGTGTTGCTTAACCTGCAGTAGCCCTGGTGAACTGCCAGGGCTAAGCCAAGGGCTGGCCTCTGTGGTAGAGGACCACTAGCCATCAAGTCAGCTCAGAGGAGCAAGTCTTAACCTACTGCCCATGTCTCTGCCTTCAGACCCAGTCTGTGAAGAGCAGAGAAGTTGAACCAGTTGAAGTTCATTACACAGCCTGCTACAAAGGCTGCGTGTCTCCTTCAGGGCCCTGTTTTGTTTCCCCATTTGTCTTTCTCAGCAGCAGCACCAAGAGCATGAAGCTGTCCTGGCTGTCACTGCTATCACCTGTCACCACCTGACCTACGAGACTTTTAAAACTACATGCCTCATTATAATTTAAGTTCCATTTTGAAAAGAGAATGCAGTTGGATACTGAGTTACCCAGGCCTTCCTTCCCTCTGAAGTTGCTGAAGCCCCTCTTCCCAGTGGTGCGGTTCAGTGGCAAAGCCTCTCAGTGGTCAGAGCAGGTGCTTTTCATGAGCAGATGTGTCACAGTAGCCTGTCGTCCTCTGGCCTGTTAGGGCCACCTGATAAGAGCAAGAGAGTGCTACCAGGGGAGTTCCCAGATGTGAATGAGGGAGTGTTACCAGTGCTGTTTCCACTGCTGGTTTCCGTGGGTTAGAGCTGGCTGAGCAGGTCACCTGGCCTGGGGGGGGAGGATGAGCACAAGGAGCACAAATGGTTGAAAGCAAAAGCAGTTAAAGAACAGTCACTGAGGGAGGTAATACAAATCTGTCTTCTTGTTCACTGAACTGTGTTGTCCTGAAGGACCAAAGGAGTATGTAGTAGTTCCTGGGCAGTGGTCTTGCTGGGTTAACTCATGGAGCTTCCTGCTTCCAGAAGAGACTTGCAAAGAACATTTCCAGGTACTGTGCCATACCCCTTCACAACAGATGCAGCTGCCACTCAGTTATCAGTCTAAATCTTATTATGCGAGGAAGAGCAGCGAGGCAGATTAGTTATGGCCACAGGAAACCTTGTATGAAAGGGCATGGTGTTTGCCAGATGTGCTTCAGATTTTCAGGCACTCCGGGGTGCTTCATATACCCATCAATTCACTTGTGTAGTTTTTGTTGCTGCACCAATCCATGCTCCCCTAAGCCTTATAATAACCAGTTTGTGGGTGTAGTGAAGGCAAAATTCAATCAGAGTCTCTGACTCATCCCATCACTAGGATTTTGAGCACAAGAGCAATTGCTCACTGCCCACTCCTCCCCCATGATCCCTATTAACTCAGGTCACTCACTGTTCCCACAGGCTTGCTCTCTCCAGGTCTCCCCACCTACTCCTTTATTTTTCTGGCAGGTTGTTCCTCTTTCATTCCAGGTGCTTTTTTTTTCCCTTGGCCTTGAGTACGTAGCTTTCGCTCAGCTCAGGCATCAGCTGTTCTTCCCAAGCTGTTATGCTTTGATTGCATCATAAAATACAAAAGACAAGGTTGTGCTTGTCTGATGGAAAAGCGTAGCAGAGACAAGGCCTGTATTCCTATTGGTCTAATTCATCCCCAGCACTGGAAAGATACTTTAAATCTAAAAATTAACACAACAAGAATTGGGAAGTTTATTTGCAAGTCTGTTTGACAATTGTGCCCTCTCCCAACTCATTATCTCCTCATATGAGGACTGACACCATTTTGAGGAGATGGACTTTATTGGAAACCTGTTGCGATAAAAGGAAAACTGTCGTGGTTTCAGAGATCTTGGAACATCATTGAAAGCCTGCTGTGAGGTATAAGTCCCACAACTGAAATGCAAAAGGCAATTAGAAGTATCCCTTTTCTTTGACCTTGATGTTTGTCTTGTGGCTGTGGGCGTGGCGTGGCACCCAGTATTAGATTCCTGCAAGGTCTTGACCACAATAAAGGAGAAATTAATAACAGTGAAAATAAACTGTCTCCTCATCTGCTTTGTTAATGAGTTGTGTGACAAAGTGATGTGAACAGTGCCTCAAGAGTCAGAGAGCCCTAATGCTTGGAAAGATCAAATCATCAAACAGTAAAAACAAAGAAGTAGAGAATCAGTGAAGTACTGCATATGAAAAACATATGCAGGGTGTAGCAGCTGTGGTGCAAACCCTGGTGCATACTTGCTGGCTCAGGGGCCCAAGGGAGGCGTCCTGCTCCCTGTGGGCTGCTGTCACCCTGCAGGCTCACACACTGCTCCACAGCACGGCACTGATGCCATGCTCCTGACTGACAGGTGACCTGGTGCAGTCACGCACTCTAGATCTTCCCTTTCTCATGAGGTGTTACAAGTTCTCAGCCCTTGCTTCCTCACAGGACTTCTTGGTTTGAGTAAGAGGAGATCTACAGTGTGCAGTGTCATGGCAGCTGCAGGGATGGCCTGGCCTAGCAGCCCGTCAGGTGTGCTGCTGCCGCCTCACCTGCATGTCCAATAGGCCAGGCAACTTTTAAACTTTGTAAAAATACATTTTATTTACTCTAATTTGAAATTCAGTTTGGGCCCTGAACATTCCCCCATTGAAGCTGTGCCTCTTAACTGAATGGGTTTGTTTACCATCTTACATGTTGTCGGGAGATGAGCTTACCCAGTGCAGGCTGGTGCACCTATACAGATACACAGTGGCCATAAGAACTGCCCAGCTGTGATTCAAAGATTCTGAGCTGCTGGAACCTTCTCTGCTGGTTCGCAGTGTCGCGGTCTGGTCCGGTGGTAAAGGTGCCGTGACCTTCCTCGCTAGAAGCGTCTTTAAAAAGACACCTAAATCGACAGAGGCACAGGCACCCTCAGGCAGAGAGCGATTTAGCTCTTTGTGCACTCTTAGGTGCAAAGTGATCACCTTTTTGTGAGGCTGCCTGAGCAGCAGAGCTGCGTTTGCCACCCTGGGCGACGCAGGAGTAAAAGCAGTGAGATGAGACGGGGTCTTTCTGATCTCCAGGAGAGCTGCTTTATTCCATGAGGTCCGTAGGGAAAGAACCAAATGCTCCTGCGTGAGCTGGATTATATAGGGTAGCTAGGGGTGGGGTTTCACTACTTGGCCAATGGGGAAAGGAATTGGGAAAGGGACCAATGAGGGGAAGGATCCAAAAAGAACCAATCAGGAGGAGTAAAAGCCAGGAACAAAGGGAACAACCAATGGGGTATGAAACGTTAACATAGAATTGCGAAGGCTCATGGGTTTTTTCTTACCTTGAGCCACAAGGAAAACTCTCAAAGGGATTCCCCAAAGGAAAGTCTGTTCGAACTGAGACAGCCTAGCGGCTGCACATGGGTTGAAGCACTTTTGCTCACCCTGAACTACAAGGAGGTCTCCTAAGAGGACGTCCCAAAGGGGAGTCACCACAAACTGAGGCAGCGTGGGGGCTGTGCACTTTCCAAGGGAGTGAATTGTTCTCAGTGGATGGTATAGGGACCACCACATCACACTGAGCCAAAAAATAAAATCCAGCGTGTCAGACATTTGACCAAGCCCCATTGCCTGTTATCAGACAGGCTCCTAGCCTTCAGCCCCAGCTGAGTAAAACACACAACAAAAGCCAACTTTTTAAGCCAGGTGTAACGTGTTAAGGTCAGAAGATGTGTCATGATTGTTTGGGGTTTATTTCAAAGATTTTTTGCTAGATTAGGCCATCACTTTAGTATATATTTATTTGCTGGGGATAGAATATGAGTCGTTGGGTTGATTCAGTTGCCCAGTCAGAGGCATCTGATTCTGTTTGAGATGCCCTGGATATTCTTGATGGCTGTTCAGTGGTTTGTCAGAGGAATGTATCACCTTTGCTGGCACTGTGCAATAGTCCAGGATGTCCCAGGGTGCTCCAAGTGGTCCTGCTGACTTCTCTGTGGCAATGAGTGAAGCCCTTCTTGAGAGGTAGTTAGCTCTTTTACTAACTGGAACTCTGGTGTGAACTGCTTTGAATAAAAAGGTGGACAGTGTATTTGCCATAGTGATGATCCGGCTAAGAAAAAAGCTAGGGTATAGGCCAGACTCAGAAAAAACTGTCTTCTGTAGCAGAAGAATGCCCTTGTAGAGACCAGGAAAGGGATGAACTAACAGGTAATTTATAGTTCACCCTTAGTAACATGAACAGCTAATGTAAATTCATTAGTTTGAAATAGTTGTGTCCCATGTAACTGGGCTCGTTTTTTGCTACCTATGAGAAAGGTAAATTTATGAGAAAGAAAATCTCTCTAGGCACAGGAATGTCATGGCAGTGAACTCAGCCTGTTAAAAATAAAAAGGTGGACAACCTTTTGCAAATTTAAATTAAATACCAAGCATCACTACTGCTTTATGAAGATTTTAAAGCTAGAAAATAACCAGAATATGCATTTGAAAAAACATGAAAGTTACAACAAGGAAGTCTTGTTCTCTGAAGTGTAATTCTCCCTTACTTCGCTTGCAGATGTGAACATATGAACATCTGTCAAGTGCTAGCAAATATGCATGTAGTTTGTTGATTTCAGATACAAAAGAGAGGAGAATATTTGCCTTTCCAACAGTCTCTTAATGGTAATTTTCTTAAACTAGTGGATAATAACGAATGTCATGAAAATGCACGCTATTCCCCACATGCATTTTGCCTCACATTGTGCTTCAAAGCACTGGTGATACCATATGTATCAGCATTACTAAAAATGCAGGCATGGGATTTGCATGTGCAGAGTTTGAGGTGTGTGGATATTGCTGTGGAGATACTGTGCGCATCTTATCATCTGAGTTATTAGTGTTAGTATGAAGGAATATGAGGGTGATTGTGTGCTTCATGCTGTACGTGTTGATGCTGTTGAAATTCCAGCCTGCCACAGTTCTTGGTTTCAATCAATGTAAATATTAATTTGCTGCAAAACTCCCCTTCCTTCAGTGAGAGCTGTGTTAACTGATTAGTATGCATGAAGCAGTTTGTGTTTGAAGTGCAGCAAACGTCTATGAGTCTCCTTCTTTAATTGAACCTTCTGGCTATAATTGTTTTTAGCCTGGATTCTTGAGGAAATGAGGTTTACACAGTCAGTCTGCTTCTCTTTCCCTCCTCCCCTGCTAACTTGTAAACCCACTGGCCAGTTTCAGCCAAATTTGACAGGGATCATAGTCTTAAGGAGAATAAGGTTCTTAAAAGTTTTTTTAAAAACAGCCTAATACTAGAGTGGAGTAAGAGAGAGAGAGAGAGAGACCCATAAGCCCTCCCACATGGAAGAGATTCTTAGAGTACACTGGCAAGAGGAGATCCTTAAAACTCAGTTAACCACAAATCTGAGATTTGCAGTCAAATGTGTAAAGGCCTGCCTTCATTTGAGCTGATGTTTGCGGCACTACCCATTTAATGATAGTAATGGTCTTGGTGTTGGGCAGACATGGCAAAGGACTGCCTGCAGCCATTCCCCCTTACCTCTAGCCTCCGCTTGCTTCTTGAGCATAGTTTTCATGATATTTTCCATATTCAATCTTTTCAAATAGCAAATTTATCTTACTGAGTCGTTGGTACTTACCATGACTTCTTTATCTTCAGGGAGAAGGAAATTTCCACTAGGAATGCAGATTTTGGTCTTATGGGTGTGCAAGGCAGTGAAAGGCTGCTGCATAAGTGGGGAAGGTGACACCCCTCACTGAAGCTGGCTGTTGTATAGAAAGCACCACAGAAATTCTGCAGGCAGTAAGAGAGAGCAAGAGAAGGTGTAACGCTCTAGAGTCTGTGGTGAGTGCTCATCTGGAAGGAGGAGGTTTGCAGTTACCATCCCTGCTGCTAGGTGTCTTGAGGGATTTTTTCTTTAGACAGCCACTTGAAGGAAAAAAAAAAAAGAATACTGTCCTGGAAATAAAGGTGACTGTGTTTTACATAAGAACCATATGCCATTTTGTCCTAAGCTCATAGCATCTCATTTTGTTTTCAGGGCAGCAGCCCTCTAGGGTTGTTCGTGTATCCTGCAGGAGTAAGCTGGTCTTCTGGATCACTCAAGGCTGGCCTAAGAGATGGTTATTCTTACTTTCTTCACCCAACCTTGACATTATTGTAGTATAGTTAAGTCCTCCACTGTTGGACCTGTAGATGGTGTTTTAAATGAGTACTACTATAAAAAATCCCATTTATCCAGCTTTCCCTAAAGTACCAACAGTAGTATAAGCAGGTTTTCCTTTATCAGATACTTCAGTATGCCAGCTGTTACAATATATGTAATGTGTTTAACGAGCAAGAGAGTTTATTATTAGGTAATTAAATAAGGCTGTTCTTTCTAATTAGTTATTTGCCTTTCAGTCCTGGATGTTGCAAAAAAATCCACTGTGATCTGTGTCAGCTGTATCTCAGTGTGCTTTGATTTGCTATAAAGCAGCTGTGCATCTCAGCAACGCACATGAGAATCAGGGGTGTGAAAGTAGCCAGCAAGTTTTTAATGTGAAATGAGAAATGTTATCACTAGCTAATTAAGTAGCAAGTGAAGGTTAATTAATTTATAATATATCTGTATACATGGCCAAATTCTATTTAGTGGGTCAACTTATTGATATGGGTTTGGAAATATCAAATGAAAAAGTAGTGCAATAAATTAATAAATGTGTAGCATCTTTAGACGCCATAAAGAAATGGTAGCAAATTGATTTTTGGTTCAGTTCAACAGAAGTTAATTAACTGCTATACCTAACAGGTTCTGTTGTTCCCAGTGTCCTTGGGTTCTCAAGCGGCTTTATGGCTTGAAATGTGATTAGAACAGCCCAAAGGAAGAGAAGTTGACACTGGTGAGATAGCAGGGCCTAGAAGTAGACTCTGGTGCTCTGCATCTCTGTGCATACCAGCAGAAGACCTCACAGAGGACAGCACAGTTTGAAAAACTGTGTTGGTTTTTCAGTGAAATTCCACAGAATACAGCAGGCACATAGAAAGGGGAAAGCTGCAGACAGATGTGCTTCTGTTGCATGTGACATGAAGCAACCTTCTCTCTAAATTCATTGTTTCTTGGCATGATAAAAACCCTAGCAGGTATAGAGAGCATGCGAATACCGGGGTTGGTACAAGGATATTTAGATGGTAATGCATGTTCTCAGGTTTGGCTGTTTCATTCAGGCTGGCTTGGAAAACAGCATTATCATATGAAAAAAAATTACTCTGCAACTATAGACAAAGAAAACGAAAAAAAAAAAGCCCTCAAGTGATTTGAACAGAAGGCTGAAACTTTCTGATATGATATCTGCAGGATCATTATTAAAATTTAGTTTGATTTTTTTTTTTTGATTTTGCATTTCTTATGTGCACTCTGTGTCTAATTAAAACTCTAGTTTAAATAGACAACCGTAATTTATCAGTATAAATACAGCAACTTTAGCATGCTTTCCCTTCCACAAAAAACATGGACAGGATGTGTTTAAATTTTATGTAATTACAATTTCCTAAAGGTGATACTTTTTTCTGTTCGCTCTATAAGACTCCATTTGTCTAATGATGCGGCACAAACCTCTTAAAAATTTGTGTAACATTTACAGTAGTTGTAAATCTTAGTTGTAATTGGCAATGACTCTGTCTCATATCAATCTTAAAATTTGTGAGTAGTAAATCAGAAGTTATCCATCTTATATTTCAACACGCCTCTCTTGCCAAACACCTGAATCTGCCTGTTTTAAGCTGAAATAGTCTTCAGTCTACCAGTCACAATAAGTACTTGCGTCATAGATAACCTTGGATATTGGAAGATGTATTTTTAAATGGTGGCTTTTGACATGATGTTCTCTGTTATTTGAAGCAAATTGTTTAACTCTGCCCCTTTGTTTTTCCCTTTGTGGAAGAGATGCAACTGGGGTTTTTTGTTGTTTTGTTTTTGCTTACCCTCTCTTTTTCTTTCAGAAGTAGGAGAAATTACTAAGCCGTTCAAGGTTAGTAAGGAGAGACAGTACTTTCTATTAGACCTGCTAACATAGCTGGGAAAAAACAGACCAGCTTTTGTATTTACAAGTCTTTCTCTGGGTAATATTTATAGACCATCTTGGAAACAGAGAGCGTGCCTGTCAATACTCACTTGTTAAAAAAATAGAGTATTTAAAAATATCTGGAAAAAGCTGCATCTCTGACACAACTTATTGTGCACCTAGGAGTCCATGAATGTATAGCTCACATACATACATAGAGATATACAGATGTAATGTTTAGTACATGCCTCTCCTCAGCCTGTGTTTTACTCAATCAAAAAAACCCACCACACTGTTTCTCTGTAAGACAGGCTTTCCTTTCCTTGAATCACCTTGGCAGCCCTCGCCCATGCCTGCTTCGGGTCTAAGCCAGCTGATTTGGGCACTGGTGACCAGAGGCACGTGTGGCACTGCAAGCAGAGTCGCCACTGGAGAGGAGGAAGCCTTGCTGCCTTTCCCCAACAGTCATAGTTTGATACCTCCCTGGGGCTGTGATTGCCTTTTCCACGGTTTGTCACACCCGTGTCTCCTCCATCAGTCAGTAGTTGATCAGAGCATCCATGATGTTCTCTCCTGCCATGGCCAGCTCCCTCTCCAGGTTATAGCTGCACACCTTCCAGTCTGTCTGCACTTATGGGTGGGGCTCATGTCACATCCTAGAAGTGCTCTGTTCTTTCATGGTGGTTCTTGCTCTCTGAATTTCAAGTTCATCGTCTTCTTTCATACCCTGGTGCTTCTGTCGTCCCATCCCCAAATACGCAAGAGTCGTCACCACATTTCATTAACTTAGCTGGAGTTTCTGAAAAACACAGATCCAAAACCCATGGATCTCATGTCCTGGAGGTATGAAGCTTAACAGTGTAATCAAAGTAGTTGGTTTCTGCATCTGTGACTTCATAGCCCCTCCAGCCTGTGTCCCCTGGATGACTTCTGCAACTAATCCTATATTTGACTAAGCCAACTGTAAACCTCCAGTTGATTTCATGGGGTACTTCACTGTCCTCACACTCTGTATACTTTTTAAAGTGCAGCCTGGTTTGCCTGTTTCCAGTTTAGTGCCTCAATGGTTCTTGTCTGACCCAGGGAATTAAGTGGAGCACGTTTTCCCTCTGACTGAGGTATATGCTTTTTGAAGCTGTATTTATAAATCTATTAATTTTGATTGTTTGGGAGCTCTTATCTGGGATTTCATGATATGAATCCCTACCAATAGGTTTCCATGAGGGCCCTTTCACAAGAGAAAAGCCATTGACACCGATAGTCAAGGGTTCTTCAAAATTAGCTGGCCAGTGATGTGCATCAGTATGTACTTACACCGTTTCTTTAAATAGCAAGTAAGTTGCTGGTTTTTTATTGCTCCTGACGGCTTCTTTAAAAAACGAAAATAAAAAAAGAAGAAAATCTGTAAGATTTATCTTCCTCTCAATTCTCTTTTTATTTTGAAAAGAATGTTTCATGCTTTTGCAAAGAGTGTGTGTGTTGGACTCTGTTTTCTTTTGCTTTTTTCCCCCTCTTCTGTCAAAATTCCATCTCTGTTTTCCATCAAGGATATGTGAAAAATATTTTCCAATATATATCATTAAATAGTTTCCTTGTTCTTGTACTACTCCCTAGGCATCTGCTGCTGACTGCTTTTGGAAACAGGATACTGGACTAGATGGACCTTGGTCTAACACAGTACAGCTGTTTTATTTTCTTAAATGCTGAATCATTTGTCAAAAAAAAAAAATTCTATTTATTTACTTGTATGCAGCTGCAGTGGCTCTTGAGAAGCAGAGTCTGCTGTTTGCTCTTGAGAATATGAAGACATTCAGAGGTGTACAACAGCTCATCTAAGTAATTGCAGAAGTGTTCCTAATTGTAACCTTCTGTCGAGTGCAGAGGCAAGGAGCATGTATTGTAACAAAGTGAGTGACTCACAAAAAATCTGGATCTTTGTGAAGAGCTGGAGACCACAACAGCAGAGAAAGGGGGCAGCTTCCCCTGCTTGCCCTCCTGAGGGAAATACAGGGTACCAGAGGGGAACAAAATCTGCCCCAGTCTTGGTAGCTGTTGTTGCCCCTGCTCAGGAAGGAGGAGCAGGAGAAAACTGGGGGAGAGGAGGTGTCTGAATTCCATAATACCATATCAAAAATGTAGGTGGTAAATATTTTATTAAATAATCAGTTTAGCAAAACTTATAAGGGCCGACAACTACAACCTTTCACACTTCTTTTTGGAACTTCTGTTTTAACATTAATTTGGATCCTTAAATGTAATAAGAGTTAGTGGTTATGATGTTGTTGTTGTTGTTGTTGTTTGGTTGGGTTTTTTAAGCAGACAGAAATGCAAACTCAATTGCCTTATGATGTTCATTTTTTTTTGCTCCTCCAAATATATGTACCACTGAACTTATCAACACGTTTGTGGTATGCTGCAATGAACCCAAATATGACTGTTGTTAATGACAATGGACTAAGGAAAATGGACTTACAATGAGAGCTTGAGAGACAAATCTGAAAGGATTGCTGGGTATTAATTTTACCTGCTTATTTGGCCATAGAAAGTTTATTAGGATTCAGATTTGCATTCCCAAAATTTTCAACCGATTTCCACATTTAGACATCAAAGTAAGACTTCTACTTTACTTTCACTGTACTTTTACCCATTTTGTCATCATTTATTGATTTTGTAATCGAGTACTTTATCATCTGATTTAATTGTTTTCAAGAAGGCTAGTGTTTTTTACTTACTTAACTGAAGTTTTGTTGCATGATGCATTCACCTTCTACCTTTATGTTCTTTTTTATAATTTTAAAAGGAGCTAGAAATTTTGCAAACCTTCACCCTTTCTTTATGTTATAAATTGTGAGAGCATTTAGAGATACTGGGCTTTGTTGACTTGTTGCTCAGGAGTTAGTTAAAGTTGGCTGAATAGCTGTCCTAAATGCTTCCTGGCTGTAGTACTTGGAATAGCAGTTTCACTTCCCTGGTGATGGTGCAGTAGCCAACAGGCAATATATTTTTATCTGACTCCACTGTCCTTGAAGCACTTTCATTTTAAGAAACGCCTACGTGTATTTTTATTTTAAGTTTAAACAAAGAAAAAAAATTAAACTTATGTATTATGAATTTAATCTTTTCCTAACTATAAAACAACTAAAGAGATGTAGGAATATCAGTGTTAGTCCCTGATTTGTTCATGAACATGATCAAAAGACGAGACTGGATGTAGTTTGTTTTGTATATAAATTATCTTTCCAAATGGAAGACGATGTTTATCTGAAGTCCATTAAATAGGTGCTTATGTAGCTAATTATTTGAACACACAAGTCCAGGCTGGCTCACCCATGTTTTGTGGGAACTGCCAGTGCCAAGGTAAGGGAGGTTGGTTTGGATTGGGTAGGGTTGCTGGCTTTTCTGCTGTTTCCTCAGAGATGGGCGTTGGTTTGTAGTCAGCACCAGCAGTCCCACACCTCTCAGTGTGGCTACTCAAGGCCATCCTGGATCATCCTGCTCTCTTGTGGGAAAGAGGCAGTGGGAGCTGGGGTACATTAAGTATTTGTGTGGTGTCAAACAGCTGAGGGGCTTCACCAGCTTGCTGGTTGGATCCATGAGCCACAGTGCCTGATTGGGCCTTCAGGGGCGTGGAGAAATGTCACAAAGTGAGTCTCTCGTTTCCAGACTGGCAAATCCCAATTACCTGTACTCTCCTACAGCCTTAGGGGGTTTGTGGGGGTTTTAAGGGTGTTGGAGAGCAGTGGCAACCACCACCTTTCCATCATAGCAGAGTTGTCATCATCCTCTTAGCTGCAGTCAGAGATCTGAAAAATACTTCAGTATACATCTAAGGTCTAGTGTGTATGGGTGACTTTGTTTGTAACAACACACATAAAAGGTAGATTTAAAGCGTTAGAATAATGGTTTTGAGATCTTTACAGGTTATCATCTCTCTGTGTGTCTGCAAGAAGTAAATGATAAATTGGCAGACAGCTGTCTGATGATATAAATTGCTGTCTGGTACTCAAATGGCTTAACATTTTCCAACTGTGATCAGATGTGTCTGAAACTGTTCAGCTTTACTCCAAGAGAGCTGCAGTTCCTCATTAATTCTAGTATTCCATGAGTAGTTAACCAGGTCTGTGTAAGGCTTTGCATTTCCAAAGAGCCATGTTTAATTGCCTAGAAATTGGCCTTTATGTTGATGTTTTTATTAAATGCTGAAAAAAGTTCTTTGTATCAGACTTGCTGGTGTTTTTGCATTGTTTCCCTGTAGTCTCCAAACTGGTAATTCCACTTGTTAAACTGGGCTGGCTTTTGCAATCTCCTTTGTTGTGGGATTCTCCCTTGCTTCCCCCAGTACATTCCAGAAATTGTTTGCTTGCAGGCAACTCTATTTATAAGCTTGTTTCATTTCTGTTTGATGTTTGAAAAGGTTTTTCATAGCTCTTACCTTTCCTTTGGTTTCTATGATGTGCTAATCAAATGTTCTTTAACTAGTTAAAAGTGAACACTTTATTTGTCAAATATAGCCAGCCAAGGGAGTCCTTCAGGCGTACATACATCTCGATTCTTTACTGTCTCTCTTTCATTGTTCTCAGGATTATAGCATGGGAAAACAAATAAAACATGGTCTGCAGTATGGTGGGTGGCTGCAGATACGATGAACCTTATACTGAGGCCTTCACACCTTTAAAATTCACTATGTTTCTTCTTCTTAAAGCAAAGTTGACTTTTAAAGCTGATTTGGTATTTTCTAGTCAGTAAAACTTTAAGACTGAAACTACCATTGATGAGAAGAATTCAGATAAATACTCACTGATGAAATACTGGGTTTTCAGTGTGGGATGGTAAAGTAAAATATATTAAAATCCTGTTGATATCTACTGAAGGAGACAGTTTCCTTAAAAAACAATGTTAACAGCACTTCTGTAATCTTAGTGTTGATTATAAATTAATTAAAAGACTTTTCCCCTATTGGCAGTTTATTCCTTTGTAGGGAAGTTGTCAAGGAAGACTGAGAGTATTTACTATATTCCACAACATCTTTTATAGGAAGGCAAGATACTTCTCATCAGTCTGCTTTAAAGGTATCTAAAAATCTAAAACCAAATGAAACTCCGTAATTGTAAAGCTAATAATGATGTGCTTGGGGTGTCTTCAGGTTTAACTCATTTCCAAAGCAATCTCTGTGTCAGAAGCCATACTTTTAGAGATAGAAGTACCCTTATAAAGCTGTTTGTAGGCGATTAGTCTGCCTATATATATAATCCATTTGTTCTGTAGTGTTTGGCTTGTCTACCAATGAAGGGAGATGAGTGCAGTCCTTCCAACGTCCTCCATCTTTTACCTGTGTGTTTGCAATAGATTCAGCAGTGCCTCGGGTCTGAGCTTTTTTTTTTTGCCCTCATAGGAAACTGCTCCATCTGTGTCAGATCGTCTAGAGGATCCCTAATGAGTTATACGTTCCCATACTGTGTTTCTTGATACCCTGTTACTTTCCCTACAGAGCAACTTATGTGCCCCCAAGACTGGTCTGAAGATGTGAACACACCTCTGAAAGTAGATCTTCCTTTGGCTTTTATTGTTTGTTTATTTACTAAGTAGTATAGCATAAGTATTTAATAGCCTGAAGAGTAATATTTTGTAAGCTGCCCTATGAATGAGTGCTAGGACATTAATGATAGCTTGTATCAGGAACTGTATCTTTT
>VYZR01084838.1:77701-96081 GCA_013400675.1 Oxylabes madagascariensis
GCAGTTTCCTTAGCCAGCACACCAGCCCATTGCCTGGTCCTTGCTGGGCTGTTCATCCTTTGGGCTTATGGGCATCCCATCGGCAAAGACCTCTCCCCGTTACTCACTATTTCTTTTCTAACCTGGATATGGTGGAGGATATGTGCTATGGACATTGGAGAGTGAAGTCTGTGTGCTGNCGCCAAAAAGAAAAAAACACTTATGAAGTTCTAAGTTGTTTGACAAACATCCTCAAGATTATTCTAACAAATAAGAAGAAAACTCAGTGAAAGAGACAACAGTTTAATATCAATTTATTTTATTTCTGTGTTTGTTGGAGCCCTACGCAAAGCAGCTTCCTTCCACATGAAGACTCTCACCACCCATGTTAAAGAAATCAGACGTCTGAGGAATTTTATCTAAATTGTAAGGTTATGCTTCCCTCTGCTTTCTTTTCGTTCGTTCTGTTGGATTTTTCCCTTATACTACCTGTTGGCTGCCTCTCATTCCATGGAAATTGTCTGTGTGCATTAGAGTAAAGATTTATTTTAAGGGTTGTCCACAGTTGCTTGTGATGCACTGCTGATCAATACTGGTAGCAAAACTTGAAGCTAAGATAAAAATAACTGGTTGATTTTGAGTGCCATCGGAGGGGAGGAAATTGGAAAAGAAAAACAAAAGGAGCTACATAATTGGGGAGAAATAATCTCTATAGCCCTATTATTCTCAAATTATTTCCAAGGCAGTAAACACAGAAATAAAATAAATTGATATTAAACTGTTGTCTCTTTCACTGAGTTTTCTTCTTATTTGTTAGAATAATCTTGAGGATGTTTGTCAAACAACTTAGAACTTCATAAGTGTTTTTTTCTTTTTGGCGTCTGCAATATCTGCCTGACTTCTTTGTCTTCTGAGCAATTTAATACTGAGTACACTTCCCTTGATATTGCAAGGGAAATTATTAAACCATTCTCTATAGCTATGCTCAACATTTGTTTGAAAGAGCATCTTGAGAGACTCAGAGCTCTTTGTGCATTGCAAATGTGCTCTTTAGTAGAACATTTTGTCTTTTTCCATTTAAATAAATATCTCCTATTAAGTCTTTAGTGGTAAGACTCTTACATCATTTAGACATTCCATCTTTTTGTAAGGCTTCCATTTTTGTTCAATATTCTTCTATTTCTTCTGTCAGTTACAGGCAGTTCTTGTTCTCTACTTTATGAATAAAATCATCATTTTTATTTTACCAGCTTTTAGTTTCTTACAAAAAATTGAAGTCATTAAAAGAGTAGCTAATGGGTTGTCTTAGCTTGTTGGAAACTGAATCAAACTGAAGTCACCTGAGAATTTTTTTCCTTCTTTCTTTTCTACCTTAAAGTAGGAAAGTGAATTTGCCTTCTACTTTTTCTTGAAACGGAAGTGTGTAGGTGTGTATAAATATGTATGCACACTCACTAACTTTGGTGGGTGGACTTGCAAGGTGGCTTTATAAATACAGAACTAAGTTCTCAGCAATGTTTTAAAGTTGTTTTTGTTGGTAGTTTTTGTCCCTTTTTTTTCCAGTAAAACAGATCCAAGAGCTGAACCATTTCAAGTGTGATATAAGAGATGCTTGTGTTGTTTTGAAATACATTTTTTCCTTTAGGTATTTGTGTTTGTGAGATGTATGGCAAATAGTAAAGTCTGAGGTATTTTAACTTGCCATCAAAAGCCTAATATTACTATTAGTACTCTTTTTGAATTATTTTTCAATTTCACAAATAGTTCAAGTGTACCCCATTTTCAAGATAAGGGATCTTAGTCTGATCTCCATTCCTTTCTATAAAATTATATAAAATTCTGCTTAGGCTAAAAAAAAAATGTTTTCATAAGCATACATGTTTGCAAGGCAATGTACTCTAGATGTGAAATTAGGCAAAATGAAAATAATTGAAATTTTTTTTGTATGCCTTAAGGAAGAAATAAAATGCTACGTTACATTTTTTTACATCTCTGACTAGTCATTCTTAAGGCTTAACTAAATCCCCTAAGTCCTTGGACATATGCATAACTCTACGAGCATGTGTAGTCCTACAGATTGTGTGAGGTGGTGCATATGCACAGCAGGTACAAAGGGAATACTTTAATGGAGCTGTAGTGTCTGTTTTTTTGCTTTCTGAATGAAGTTAGGAAGCAGATTGACCTGCATAGGAAAATTGAATTCGTGGATTGTGATGTTAGATGGAAATGCTTTTTAATTCAGTCTGAACTGAAGTCTGAGGGTTTTCCATGAGTGTTGAAAGTTCTGTTGGTGATTTAACTGTCATGTACTAAAATATGGGGAATGCATGCATTCAAATCCTGTAGAACAAGAGGAATCATCCCTCTCTGTGTATGAATACAGAGTGTTTTCTTTAGTGTTTTGGGTGGGTTTTTTTCCTTTTTGATGTTTCTGAGTTTGAAAAATAACTTTTGAACTGGATGTTTTGGCCTGGTAGAGTTAGTGTGGCTGTCTATGCATAGGAGCAGAAGCTTAAGTATCTCAAAATACCTGCCCTCCTATTGACTGGGTCTGTTTTTAGCTCCAGGGAGCACAGGATTATCACAATTGAAAAGTTCCTGGTTTATGCAATACTGAATTTTTTTAATTGATGGGTTGAGACCACACATGTTCCTAACCAGAATTTGCTTGAGAGGCTGCTGAGGAGGAATCCCAAAGGAGAAAAAACAGTTTTTGCTCTTGGCAGAAACTCTTCCAAAGAAGTATTTATGCCTTAGATACCACCCCACCTGCTGACACTGCTGTCTTGGTGTCTATTCTTGCCATGTGCTGCCACCACCCTGGACAGTGGCCTGTGCTAGCTCCCACTCTGCTGGGGTTTGAACAGTGTGTAATATCTTCAGTGGGCGATGTCTAGCTAAGCAGCATGCCCACCGCTGCAAAGGCATTACTGTTTTAAAATGTATTCTGATCTTTACAGGCATGTGCAAGGCATGCAGAAAATTGCAGAAGTTTTTTTTTTTGAGTGGGAGGAATAGGATAGTTGTGGCATCAGGTGATTATTACTTTTTAAAAATTTGTGTGTGTGTTTTCTAACTCCAGCAAATGTTTAGATCTCATAGTGTCTATCTGCAAACCAGAAAATCTTTTTTTCCCTTGTAGAACCAGTTGCTCAGATGCCTTCTAAAACTATTTATGACTAGGAAGTTATATACTTTTCTTCTTTTCCCATTAGACTGCATAATCAATCTTCAGAGTTCATACAATTTCATTTGCATTTGAGGTTTAGCTTGTTTTCGTAAGGAAACAGGTTTTGCGTAAATGCACTGTCCATATTTTTGCCAGCATCATCCTCTCACCCTAATAACTTCTGAACAATGTGGCCAATTTCAAGCAAAGTTGCTAGAAGCAGACATCTCGAAGACGTATCTCAAAGTTCTTAACTGGTTATGCAAAAATCAGTCAAGAGAGATCCAAAGTTTTACCCTATTAAGGAAAAGACAGGAGCAGGCTCTAAGCCGCTGCCGAGTGTGGTCTGCCAGCAGCGTGCACATCTTGGCCGGCTCCTCAGGACACGCACGGCTCCAGCGAGTTATAATTATCTTGTGAGTTGTTTCCTGGGCTATAGTTAGGAGAGGTAGGAGGGTGCTGTGGGGGAGAAGCAAGGAGGGAGGTGGGGTACAGTAGGAAGTTGGGAGTTTATGAAGAACAGAGTTGAGTAGGGGGAGCTGGAAGCACCCTGGGGAGTGAGGTTTGGAAGAGGGACAGACGCCTGCAAGGCAGCAGGCCTCTTGACTTTCTGCTTCTGATTGGATAACCAGTTTTTTAAAGGTGTGTCAGATGTTAGCCTGTGCTGTGAGTTGGGGGAGTCATACTCTGTTATTTCCCACTAGTAGCATCAGTAAGTTGCCTGAAATTCCATACCCGAGCAAAATAATTTTGGAAGTTTTAGTTGATTCTTGCCCTAAGAGATAGAAGAAACATTATTTTGCCTTTTTTTTTCTATTCAAGCATCTTACTTTCATGAAAGATAATTTTAATAAGTAAAAGCTAACTCTTACTATACATAAGCAATTCCCAAGCTTGAATTAATTATTGTTATTGTTACTATTAGAGTAAGAGTAAAATGCAGAAAGAAGTTGTGAATTTATGAAATATTCAAAGACAAGAAATGGATCCTTAGTGTGTTAACATGCAAAGTTATGGGGTGTTACTTCTACATTCACCTCATTTTGCTTATTTTAAGTTTAAAATTCTAAGCACATATCTGGCTTTTTAATATACTCTAGTCTGTGAGCTGTCTTTTGGCATTGATCTTAGACAAACTACCTATTGTTCTTAATGGGAAAATCTGTTGATTTGAAAAAAACCCCAATGGTGTGACATGGCTAGTTAAGGGATGTGTTTTTGAAATTAAGCCAGTCAGGTAGCAGCTCCCAAGACCATTGCCCCTGCAGAAGTGGAGTCTCTATTTGTTGTGCCCTGGTGTTGGGCTCTGAAGTCCTTTGAGTTCCCAGCTTCTCCGTGCACCCTTTCCCTCTCCCACTGCTTCACTAGAATGAAACCTGTGGGACAGCCTGACACAAGCCACATGTTCTAGTCCAGATAATTAGCAGTAGAAAAGTAGTTTTTCTGTTAAAACTTTCCATTACCTGCCTGAAATGTGATGCTAGGCAGTTGGCTAGATAGCTGTAGAGGACCAAGGCAAAAAAATAAAAGATCAGAGTTAGGTACCATCCTTCCAGGATGAGGGGAGTAACAGACTGCTGGGAATGTAATCTGATGTCTCTTCATTGTTTCTATCCATTACACGTAAGGATTTTTTTGCATGAACTCCCATGGGAAGTGCATAACCGCTTATGATGTGCTTGTTGATAACCTTCACTTCATGGGTGACAAGAGTTTCTAGGGACCCAGTTTCAAACCAATCTCTCTGTGCCCTCAGTTTCAGGACTCTGACTCATATCTGGGAACAGGTTAACAGTTGTAAGAAGCAATTATTTTCCCCTGCCTTATCCTGCTGAGTTTATGCTGTCCTGTGCCAGAGGGACTGAATGTCCGTGGAGCAGCTCTTAAACTGCTGTGGTTTTAAGATGAAGCAAGCCTAGCTCCAGAGCCTTGATACTGATGCACCTCAAAGTTAAAGTACCCGATTTTGTCTCTGCATTTGTGATGATGTGGCCTTCTAGCATAGTAGCTTTTTACAAAGTAGACTCATTGAGTATGCCTGCATATTGTGTACAGTTGCCTGTTCTGCTTTTTGGTTGATATATGCTGTCACGTCAATTGGACTTCATATTTGACTTTTTAATAAACAAAAAATTTCAGGGTCAATATCATTTCATTTGACTGAAATGATACCACAAGTTAGAATTTTTGTTTGTGCAGTGATTAGTAGTCGGGAAATTGAGCATTTGGGGAAAAAGGAATGAAAAATTCCTTATAGGTGTTTTCCTGCTACCATTGTAGGTCCAAAAAGTAAAAAAACTGGTCTCAGAATTTATTTAATCTTGGTGGTGAGGGTGGATTAATTTACTCACTATTTTCAGTGCTCATTCCACTGCAGTTTATTTTGGGTCATTTAATTTCAACAAGGCTTGATGTGTTTAGAGGGCTTTCTGTGGCAGTGTGACGGGACCACACAGCTCTTTTATAGAACATATGTTCATTGCTAACCAGGAGCTCAAAAAACTAGTAAATGATGCACAGACATGAATAACTTCAGAGAGGACAGTACATTTTTGTATGGTTGGACTGTTTTGAAAGTTTTCAGAAATAGCCAATCTTTTGTGCACTGTGAGTTGCTTTGCAGAGCTTGAAGTGATGGTATACAATAACTGTGTGCTTTCAGAGGTAAGACTGGGGGTCTGGCTGAAGGTACTCTTCAGTTTTAAGGTACCACAGAAGCCACTGTGCATGAAAGTTGCTCTCAGTCCTTGTTTGAGGAATATCTTTGATTCCATAGGTTGATATTTTCATAAGATTCAGTAGTTTGATATGATTTTGCTGTTTTAATTTTTAGATTTGCTGTAGGAGCCTTTCATATACAAAACAGGCTAAGGTAAAATAGATGTCAGTTGAAAATGTCTAAATCAGTTGGCCTCATCAGTCAACAAAAAGCATATGCTCATAGTCTGTGCTGAATCTGCTCCAGTTTAGCAGGCCACATTCCTCCCAAATCAAAGAGCCAGCTTTCTTTTGTGTCCATCAAATCAGAACTATTTCTGGTTCTGCTCAAGCCAGCTGACAAAGTAATTAATGTTCCTTTTGTGTAATTCATTAAATCAGGCAGCATTAGTGATTCTCTTCAACAGAAGGAAGGCATGATGTCCTGAAAGTGGCTGCATCTGTACTAGGAGGTTAAAACAGCACTGAGACCATTGTTCCTGAGTGCTGAGACCATTGCTTTTTAAAAAATTTTTAGCTTTCTTGCATTTTCTGGCTTCTGCTGTTTAGCATACTCCAGCAGCAACCAGGGGCAGTTCAGGAAAGGACTGTTCTCAATAGTTTAATAGTGTGGAAATAGCTATTTGCATTCCCATCAGCCTCGACACAGGAGAAGCTTCCTGAATATGTCTAACTCACCCCTGAACAGCTAGTTATGACATCCTTGTAGCAAATTAGAGTCAGAATCTGCACTGTTTTGGTGTCTTGAGTCAAAAGTATAACAGTAACACTAGTTTTGGGATGTTTGAAGTCTGTTGAAAGTTTTGTAGCAGTGTGTGTGTGTGTGTGTGTGTGTGTGTGTGTGTGTGCATACCGGGAGTCAGTATATGTCTGTACTGTGTGATATTCCTGCATAGGGATCTGGATGCTTTCTTGACTATAGAAGGATATTCCTGCTTGTCTACAAATAGTAAAGCCCTAATACTGGTGAATGGGAAGTTCAAAAAGCACTTCTTAAAAACATCTCAATTTGGAAACAACTTGTACAAGTTGAGCGTATCCAATGCAGTTTGACTAATGCTTTAGGCCCTCTAGTCGCAGCTCTTAAAATTCTGTGTTTGTTTGTGAGCCGTGTCATTAAGGAGCTTCTGATCTCAGCAGGTCCTGCCCTGCAGCTGCACAACCTCCTGGTGCACCCTGCAATTTCCCTTTCTGGGGGAAAATATATCAATGTGTCTTAGGCCACTCTATGTTTGGGGTCAGCTTGTACATCCATCTCCTCTAACCCAAGCCACCTCAAGATGACAGCCCGCCTGTATTTTTATTGTCTCTTATTATCTCATAACTGTCTGAAAACTCCTCCTTTCATGTTGATTGGAGCTGTCCTTTTGCTGTGTACCTGCAGATTTAGGTCCATGCACTGCTTCTGAACTTAGGCCATAGAAGTACCACCTTTACTTCTGTTCTTTTATACTTGTACAGAAATAGTTCAAAGTTGTGCTGATGTAATAAAAACAGGAGGCTGGAAGGCAGTGAACTGGAATAAGGATGAATGTATGAGAGAACACAAGCAGAGAGTGGCAACTTTAGATCCTCACTGTCATGATCACACAATTTATTTTTAATATGATGTACTTGAAAGCTGTATTCCTCTTAAAGAAGGTTTCAATTTGTTGTTCATCATGAGATGTCATTTAATAAACAATTTTTATGTTACGGTAACACCAGAAACTGTAGCCAGGATGTCATGAGAGGCAGTTCAGGCACTCTGGACAGTTCTGAGATTATTAATTGTGTGGCAGTGATCTGTACTTCACGAAAATGCTGATTCACAGACTTTCTCTTTTTTGTTTCCATGGCTAATAGCCTTAATGATCAGAGGTGGTGGGCTGAGGCAGAGCTCATGGCCATCAGCTCCTCCCAGCCCTCTACATAGTTCCCAGGAAACACCCTGTGTTTCATTAGCTCTTGCTTAGTTTATGATGTCCTATTTTGCTCGAAGGCATTAAACTATCATCAAAAGCAGCCAGCTGATTAGTGTGGCTTCTTTTTCCAGGGTCGTTGTACAAGAGAGAACTGCAAGTACCTTCATCCACCAACACATTTAAAGACTCAACTGGAAATCAATGGCAGGAACAACTTAATCCAACAAAAAACTGCAGCAGCAATGCTCGCCCAGCAAATGCAGTTCATGTTTCCAGGGACACCACTACAACCAGTGGTAAGTATATTTCTCTGATGGTCTTAATGGTAAGTAAAGTTGAAAACTCTATTGACCTGCAAAAGTTCTCTAAGTAGTATCAGTAAGAATAGTCCTTGTCTGTTTACTTAAGGAATGGTCAAGATGCTAGAGATATGCACATTTATGTTTGCATTTCAAGATGTAATGGAGTGTTGCTGTGGACTTGATTTATTTTTCTTTTATCTCATAATAATTTGCATTTTTTCCTCTCTTTCCTCCCCCTTAATGCATTTCATATCATGTTTGGATGACAATCCAAACAATCCTTCTGGAGGTAAAAATTTGTATAATAACAATAATTTGCTAGTAAGTAATTTGGGTAGGACTCACAAAGTTTCTCAGGAGTCTGTGGGTTTGAATGGATTTAAATATTATTTAATCCCAGTACCAGGAATAAAGGTTAATGGGTAGCATTTTCTTACTCTTTTGAAGTCTCAAGTGTCCGAGGATAAGACAGGGATTTGGTGGTGCATGCACTTCACAAACTCAGTGTTTTGTATCAAGGTGATTCATACATTGCCTGAGACACTTCATATCCAGGAGGCGATATAGAACTAGAGTCTGGCGTACATGAGCAGCATCTTTGGATATGCACTGAAATGATCAGTTGCTCTGGGCAGCCCTCGCAGTTGGGCTTCTCAGTGTAGCAGATTTCCTAAGCATGGTTTGGCAAGTAAACTGAATTAAACTTTTCACACATGGCTGCTAATGATGTTTTTTCAATCTAAATTCCTAGTGTAAGGCATCCCACTGGAGTGGGATTTTTTTCCTCTAACTTGAGGCATCTGGAGTGTTGGCATCAACTTCTGCAGTGAGTTTCCAAAGTCCATTTATAGTTTATCAAAAGACATAGACACTCCTAATTACTATTTGCTTGGCTTGTTCAAGACATCAGCATTTGGATTAGATGATTTAGTTTTCAAAGTGCCTTTGTCTTTCCATGGGCTACCACAGAAGTCAAGTGTAGGTATGTCAGAAGAAGACATCTGCATTTGGTCACAGGAAGCTCACCCCAGATGTCTTTTTCAATAATGCCTTTTTATACTTGTAACATCTACTGTCACATGGGATTGGGAATTGAGTGTCAGGACTCCCTGAATTTCTGGTATATGTTCATCAAATTGTATCTGGTGATGTTGGCCTCCTAATGTGTCTTGATATTTCCTGGGGATTTACTGCTTGACTTTTCACCAGAAAAAGTTTTGATGAAGTAATAGATTCCACCGCTTAATATTATGAGAAAAATTGAAGTGGCAAAATGATACTTTTTTCTTCTCATCCATTTTATCATTTGAACTTTACAATTTCATTGACGTAATGTCTTCTGTACTGATTGCTGTGATAAAAATGCCAGGTCTGTCTCACATAAATTGCCAGATTAAGATGACTCAGCCCTGACCAAATGGATAAAAAGTGAAAGAAAATTTCGTAGGAGTCATTTGATGAGTGGATTTATTCTTAAGTTATATCTGACACAAAGCTGTTATTTATATTTCATTTAACACGTATTGTCTTCAACATAGTTGAACCATTGTTTCATATAAATGTTCATTATTATGCTGTTCAGAATTTAGCTCATGTTTGACATATAAACTGGGTTGCTTGATATCAGCAGATTTGATCACTGATTAAAACACAGCATAATACACTTTTAACTCATAAGGGCAGTTAGATGCCATTTCTGTATAGTTGGTTATTCTGGTTAATCTGTATGCTCAGAGCATCTTACTGGTAATTAAGTCACATCCATTTATAATTTAGTAATTGGTTCCAAAGAAAACCAAACACAAACAAAAAAGAAAAAAACCTGCCTCCTAGCTCCTGTGTTTTCTCTTGTGCATTTTCTACTTACTATGTGTCATGCAGGCCACCTTAACGAGAAAGACACTTCTTTGTTAAAGTGTTTTGAAGTCTTAGTGTTGTGCTGTTGTGTTTCTAGCTGCTGTCTTATTTGAGAACCTAATTTCTGACAAAGCTAATCGGAGATGTGTCCTGTTTTTCTGCTTAGCTTTTCCTCATTTGTAATTATAGCTTCACTCTCTGGGGTACTCAGCTCTGCAGAACTAAAGCACTTTCCAGGTCTGAGCATGGGCTGACCCATGGTGGTGTTCTGCCTCCACCCCCTGTGGAGCTGGTTGTAACAAACCCACTATTCTGCCTCATCACGGCTGTTTTAGCCTCACACAAATGCTCTTTCTTCTGGTCATGACTTCACTGACTCACTGTAAGAAGGAATAAAACAAGATTTTTAGACCCGTATCATTCCCTCCAATCAAAGTTTTTCATATGATTAACTAATCTAAACCTGAATAATCCTTTTCTAAATATTGTGTCCAGCTGAGATTATAATATTTATTCTGCTTGCCACTGGTGACAGCTGAGCACACAAACATTTGTGAAGGTGAGTTTTTTCAGTGTGTGAGACACAGTAACATATAATTGCAGGAGGTGGCAAAATACAGTATGCAAACATTCTGGAAGTTACATGCCAAAGAGCTCATTATTTGTACTCTTATTAGAAATATGGCTTTAATATAGTTAATAATGCTTCAGCTATGAAATCTGAATACTTTGAAAAACAGCCTGTTTTCCCAAGGAAAACAGGTATTGAGAAAAAGCAGTAAAGCCGTTGTTATTTCTACTTTAGGATGTGTAAATAAGCCTGCACTGTAAGCTGGACCTCCACACAGATTCAGATTCGAATCAGCTTTGCATCAGCAGACTCTTTTCCAATAATAGTGTTACACAGGTGGTTCTTCATGTGCTGCTGGAATGTGTTACGTGATTAAAAGAAGAGCGGATGCTGTGTGTTTTGCTGGCTGTTTAAAGTTTTTTCATTAAGAAAGTGAATCAGTGCCAGAAAGAACAGCAAGCAAAAGACAACTAGTAAGCTATTGATTAAGGGGCTTTTTTTTCATCTTGGTGTGTTTTCCTTTTTCAGCCCACATTTCCGGTGGGTCCCACAATAGGAACGAACACAGCTATTAGCTTTGCTCCTTACCTAACGCCAGTAACACCAGGAGTTGGCTTAGTCCCGACTGAGATCCTACCCACGCCGCCTGTCATTGTTCCTGGAAGTCCACCGGTTTCAGTCCCCAGTTCAACTGCTACCCAGAAACTCCTCAGGACTGATAAACTGGAGGTACTGTGGACACCACTGTGACTAGAAATACATTGTCTGTTAGGCTGTGTGAGAGATCCTGGAGGGTGTAACTGTTATTTAAGAAGTGAAGCTTAAATTTAGTTGCTACAGATAAAAAACTTGTAACCAGGCAAGATTTCTGCGCTTGCAGCCAGTGGTAATTAAATAATGTTATTTTTAAGGTAGTGTTTTTGATTATATTTAATACACAGACATCAACATGAGTTTTCCTTTTTTGTAAAGTTCATCATCTCAAGAAACCTCAGGTATACATGCCTGTAAAGGCATGCCTTGATGAAAATTCTAACAAGCACATTTTTTATTTCAGTAATAATTGTCCTGCTTTTTCTGCACTGATAATAAGGGAATTTTTTAGCTTTACGGGTTGATATTAGGGGAATGGTATAGCCCTTCAGCCCTGAGCTGCCAATGGAGATGTGGAATATTACCAACCCTGCAGCAGGCTGAAGGGACAAGCCCCCAGCTATGTGCAGAGCCTCCCAGCTGTTGCTGGATCACTGCGTGGCTGAACTCAGTGGAATCTGTGATCCAAGTACACAAGGAGGCCAAATGGTTCTTGGAGAAATGAATGTCCTTTCCCAAAAGCCTAAGCACCAGTGTCTGGAGCACATTTCTTAGGAAAATCAGTGTGTTCATTCTGCCCATTTTTGAAAACTATTTTAAGTAGGCTCTCAATTTTGTTTGTAGACTCCGTAAAAAATACAGTGCATCTGATGTGTATTTTCCCTGGGTTTCAGCAAGAGGAACTCCTTCCCTACCAGTCAACCTGCAAGAATACAAAGTGTAGTCAGAAAGAGACAAAATATTTTGTGATTTCCAGCTAGTTTTGCAGGAGCAATTACATGAGTAAGTATCCTTCCCAGCTGCTTTCTAAACAGGAAAAAAGGAAAGGCATTTGGGAATGCTTCCGTTGCATATTAAGTTTATTTAGCCACAGTACCAGAGAGCTACCTAGGAGCCGAGAACGTAAGGGTAAAATAGGTGTACTCCCCTCACCCACCAAAAGATGAATGGTTTATTACGTTGAAGTTGCAGTAAAACTTGAACTAACAGGGGAAAGAGGGCAGGTCTGTCTTTTGGGGGCATGGGACACTCCTTGCCCTTTCACGTTGCACCGAGCTGTGCCCTTGCAACGTGTGTTGTTTTGCACATAGGTGTGCAGGGAGTTCCAGCGGGGGAACTGTGCGCGTGGAGAGACTGATTGCCGCTTTGCGCATCCGGCAGACAGCACAATGATTGACACAAACGACAACACTGTAACCGTGTGTATGGATTACATAAAAGGTCGTTGCATGAGGGAGAAATGCAAGTATTTTCACCCTCCTGCACATTTGCAGGCCAAAATCAAAGCGGCGCAACACCAAGCCAACCAGGCTGCAGTGGCAGCCCAGGCAGCTGCGGCAGCTGCGACTGTGATGGTAAGTGCTGGCATGTATGGCTGCCTTTTTTTGATGCCTATTTGCTTCAATTTAATGCTGTTTGCTTATACTTTCTTTTCTCTTTTGCCTCTTTTTTAAAATTATTTTTCTTTTTTTTTTTTTTTTTTTGTGAAAGATAAGAATTTATAAAATTATTACTATTGCTTGATGGGAGGAAGCACTTTCTTTTTTTTATGCCCTTATTTTAATGCTGTATTTCTATTCAAGACAGTGAAGCAAATGACACTCTATACCACTTCTGTTCTCTGCCTTAATTATATGTAAATTTGCCCCTAATATTTCCAAACAGATACAAAACTGATAAGCTTCAGTGTTCCCAGGAAAACAGGGACACATATGCTGTTTTAGCTCTTGATGGCAGATATACATGTGGAAATTTGGAAGAAAAGCAAAGAGAGAGCATTTGCTTTAGAGCTCAGTAGTAGAACAGAAACCTGCATTGAGATTCAGCACAGTCCACCTTAGAAATGAGACTACCAGCCAGCCACCTTGGTCCCACTGTACTGGTAGTGTAGAAAAAACAGGACACTCATCTGATCTACCATTAGTGCCTGCCTGAGGATGAGAAAGAACTGCCCTCTGTAGATCTACAACTATCCCCAGTGACTAAAAAGTGTTGCCTGTATCTTTTTGAACTTAGGTTAGACACATTTCACGCCTAGAGACTTCTTACTTCTCCTGCTGTTATGGACCAGTTACTTGAATTATGAGGTTTTAAAGTAGTAAACTATAATGGGAATCATTAGGAAAGAAACATTGTGGCTACAGTCAGAAGAAAAGAGAGTGAGGGATTTTCAGATATTTTAACCTCTTACTTTAAACTGTTCAGACAAGACAGCCCACCCCTTCACCAGGATTGGATTCCTCTTACAGTTACTACCAGGAAAGTTGATGAATTTACAGTGGTATTGATAAAGTTAAATAAATTGAACACGCAGGATCTGACTTGAGAGACAAAACTGCTGGCAGCAAATCAAAGAATCATTGTCCTCATTGCTGGCAGTGGACGAATAATTAAGCAGATGTGGTTTGTGGACTTGTGGGCAGTGCATACAATAGTTACAGACAATACAGTTATTCTCTGGTTAAAAAGCCTACCAGAAACACAATACAGTACAGTACATAACTACCCCAAGCTATTGTATTTAACAAATTAGAAAAGACCAGACTTTTTTGAGGGACAAAGGGTAAGTTATGCAAGAAAGTAAACCACCAAACAGACCAATATTTCTTAAGTTTTAATATTCTTTCTCTAATAGTATCCACAGCCTTTGTTTCAAATTGGATGATTTTTAGTTAAAGTTTCCTGTGCTTGCAGAGATTGAATAACATCTGGAAATTAAAGCAAAGAAGATTGGATTTTTATTCTGATTAGCTTCTGTTGTGCAGTATTTATTGTTCATTTAGAGAATGTAATATTTCTAGGCACTATACTAAATAAGAAAGGAGAGAGATGAGGGGATTAATTTATTTTTGCACTTTGGTAATGGTTGCAGATATATATCCTGTGGTTTTAAATAAGGCTTAATTAGAGTTGCATTAGCCTCAAAGCAAGATGAAGCATCTTTGGAAACACAGAATTGAAATGTTAGCAGTCTAATGTCACAGGAGAAGGCAACAGGGACCTGTAATTCAGGGTAACACTTTGCAGAGAAGTATGTATAAAATATTCCAGCCTGTTTTCCCCTGCTTAAGCAGGGGAGCTAGAGGAGATTGCCCAGGATGTGCTTGTTTGGTTTACTAAAGTCTCTTAAGGATGAAAACTCTATAACTTGAAAACCTTCTGCATACTTCCAGTAAAAAGAAATGTTTGAGGTTTTGTTTTTTGGGTTTTTTTTTAATCTTACAGTTAAAAGGAATTTCTTTTATATAGTTTTGTTTCCATTGCCTCTTCTCCTGTCTCTGGGCACCACTGGCTCCATCTTTGCCCTGAAATCAGGTATTTGTATACACTGGTGAGATTCCCCTGTATCTTCTCCAGGCTGAATCCAGTCCCTTGATCATCTTTCAGGTCCTTTATGGGAGTTTTTTCTAGTATACCTGTATCTTTCTTGTACTGGGGTGCCTAGACCTGGACAGAGTACTCCATATGTGGCTTCACCAGGGATGAGTAGAGGGGAAGAATCACCTCCCTCCACCTGTTGGTGATACTCTTCCTAATGCAGCCCAGCTTGCCATCAGCTGCCTTTGCTTATGAGGGTGCATTGCTGGCTTGGCGTCCACCAGGATCTTTTGGGTCTTTTCAGCCAAGCCTTTGTGGCCCCCAGTGTGTACTGGTGCCTCACAATGTTCCTCCCCAGGTGCCGGTCTTGATATTAGTCTTTGTTGGACTTAGTGAAGTTCCTCTGTGCCCATTTCTCCAGACTTCCTAGGCCCTCTGAGCAGTAGCACATCTATCTTGTGTATCAACCACTCCTCCAAGTTTCACACCACTGGTGACTGGCCTCCAGCTGGGCTCTGTGTTCCTGGTCACATCGCTTTGAGCCTGGCACATGAGACAATTGTCAGTCCACCTCCCTGTTTCCCTATTAGCCCATGATAAATAAATTTGTCTGTGAGGATGAAATAGTATTGAAATCCTTTATGAAATCAAGAGAAACAACATCCATTGCTCTCCCTTCACCAGCCTGCCAGTCTCATCATAGAAGGATGTCAGACTGGGTAAGCACAATTTCCCTGTCATAAATCTATGCTGACTACTTCCCCTCATTGTCTTGGCTTTCACGTATTTGCAGATGGTTTTCAGGAGGATTTGCTCAATTGCTTTCCCAGGGACTGAGGTGAGGCTGACCAACCTGTCAGTCCTCAGACCTCGCTGCCTGTCCTTTTTGAAGATAGGAGTGTCATTTACTTTGTTGCAGTCTTTGGGAAGTTGCCCCAGTCACAGGGATCTTTCAAAGATAATTAAGATTAACTTTGCAATGACATTGGTCAGCTCCCTCAGCACCCAGGGTGCATTCTGTTAGTTTCTATGGGTTTGTCTACATACATACAGCTTGTTCAAATGTTACCTAGCCTGATCATCCTTCTCCAAGGGAAAATCTTTTTCACTTCAGACTTTCCCACTGGTCTCCCACTGGCCAGTCTTGCTAATAAAGACTGAGATGGAAGGGACTTTCAGAATCTCAGCCTTCTCCATATCCTGTGTCACCAGGCTGCCTGCCCCATTCAGCAGTGGAAACCCATTTTCTGTAGTCTTTTTTTTGTTGCTGAGAAGCCCTTCTGGTTGTCTTTCACATCCCTTGCCAGGTTCAACTCCAGGTGATCTTTGACTCTCCTAACATATCCCTGCATGTTCAGGCTGTGTCCCTGTTCTTCCTGAGCCATCTGTCCCTGCTCCCACCTCTTGTGGGCTTTCCTTCTTTCGTTTGAGTTTGGTCAGGAGCTCCTTGCACATTCATGGAGGCCACTGTTGTGTGGATCTTGTTTGTATTCCAGGAGACATTATAGCATACCAATGTGCCATATGGCAGGCAAATAGTGTGCCTTGGATGTTTGATCATTTTTAATATTATCTTTATTTCCTTTTCATATCCTCTTCATCCTGTACCTATTGATTCATTGATTGTTAGTTATGTAGAAAAAATGTTGAGAAGAAGATAATCTGATGGGAAAGAAAGAGACAAAGGAGGTTTTACTGTCAGGATTTGATAAAATAAAATATTAATGTAGGAGAGCAAAATAAGCAGTTTTAAAGCCTGAAAAGAATGGGAGACTATGTGGAAGCAAGGTTGATGAGTATGTTTAGGAACAGCTCAAGCCTTTGGGTTGGGAAGACTGAGACTGAACTTGCTGGGGAATAAGAGGGGAAAGCCAGAAGAAAGCTTCAGAGTAGGGAGGTGATGACAAGAAGAGCATGGAGAAAAATTGGAGAAAGGCAATAATAAACAGAGATATAATAAGATAACAAGTGAGATTAGATATGTATTGGGATAATAAAGGTAATTAACTGAAACACTTTACTCTTAGCGACATTGATTTGAACTTGTGGACTTCATCATCACATAATGCTGAATTCAGTTGTACTGCATCACCTCTATGTAGACTTCCCTCTGTGGTGGAGGCAGAGTGGCTCTGAGGCTGTGCCCCAGGCAGTGGGGTGATATTCTCTGCAGTGGTACCTGCACAGTGCCCTGCTTAGACAGAAGTTTGTCCAGATCCCCATTTCAGACTAGGTGTTTCTTCTTGTGTCTGGGTCTTGGGCCCACAGAGATGAGCAGATCCTGTAGATCAGGGTATGTAATCCAGAAAAGTGCTAAAGGAGAGATGCGGAAGGTGTTGAGAAGGCTCATGCAAAGAAACAGGAACGAGGAATAAGTAAAATGAGGACTGTCCTGCAGAATACCCTGTTGACACCTGATAAACTTATGACCACAAGGTGTTTGCTTTGTGCTTTGTCCTCTTCCCCCACCTCAACTTTTGTTCCCTATTTCCACATACTGATTTCAATGCAGACATACTGATTTCAATGCATGTTCCAAAAAGAGCTAAATATCAGCCTGTGTTTAAAAAACAAAAGTAAAAATTTCGATTTCTAACTTTTTCTTTCCTTTCTAAAAGTTTATAAGAATTATTTACACTACAAAACTTGAAAATAATATTTTATATGAGAAAGTTTTTTACAGAATGCTGTCATATCAGCCGTAAGTTTGAATTTACTGTGAAAGGATACATAAATGTATATGCCTATGTACTATGCCTAAATTCTTTCTTTTGAAAAATTAATAATGCTGGACTAGTATCATAACTCATGTTAATGTTGGCTTATGAACTGGGAGCCAAATTTTACTCCCTGCTCCTGAAGCTAGTACTAAAGTTTATAGCAAAATTTAGGAAGTATGTTTTCAATTCTGAAAGATCTTTTTCCCTCTCAATGTAATGTGGTAAGTTCCAAGATAAAAAAAATCTACAAAAATGATCCAGCTGTAGGAGAAAAGAAAAGGAATTAATGATAAGTTAGTGTAACTGGACATACTATGTACTCTGTTTTGTATTGGCAAAGAAGAACCTCTCTCATTTTGACCATTGAATGATTCACTTCCCTAAATTAAAAGACACTCACCTTGTAAGCATTGATATTAATAGCATTTGTAATGCATTACAACTTTCACTAGTGTTTTGTATTTGAAAATGTAGCCTCCCAAATGAATTTTCCCACTTCAAAATGTGACCAAACTAACTTATCAGGAATTCCGATAGGTGTATCCTTAAAACTTTCTGCATCTCTGTGAAGTGTTTATATGATGCTTAATAGTGTCTGCAAGCTGCTGTTTTACTCAACTTTCCTGAATTTCAAACATCTATATTTTACTCTCTTATATGCTTTTAACTAAGGTATAGTAGATGCATTTTTGCTTCAGTACTAATTCAAAATGTAATATTCATTTCTTTAGAAGACATTTTTGTTGTTGTGCATGCCTAGTGTTTTGTATGTTGTATATTGCATTCAGAATATTTTTTTCCTTCTCACCTATCCACAAATGCAATGCCGTTCCCATGACGCACCTCTGCTTGCTGTTTACCTGTATGTTAATTCGCTTGACTCCCATTGGCCCACTGCCATCATGTGCTCGCTGCCTGTTATTAAAAGACTCAGTCGACTGCCAAAGCAATGAAGCGACCTCTCGAAGCAACTGTAGACCTGGTACTTTGACCTTTCACCTTTTGCTTTGCATGTGGCTTTTTTTTTTT